>VNWY01000964.1:0-23686 GCA_009869845.1 Pseudachorutes palmiensis | reverse complement strand
TTCTCCATCTTCGGAAACTGTTTTAAAAAAATTAAATCAAAATTCGACAAAATAAGAACTTTTCCTCATACGCTTGGCTTTCCATGAAGTCCTCATTCAATTTCCTGTGTTGTGCCTGGAAAGATTTATCCCTAGATGAGTGTTTTGGCATCTGATCCCAATCCACGGTTGGACTTAGGAAAGGTGAGATTGGGTCCCTTAAGAAGAAACAAGGGTTTTAATTGAACGGAGGGACGCTTTGGACAACTACCACACCCTGTGACCTGACAAGGGCTGACCTTGGTCAGCGAATTTTTACGGTTACTAAGAGCAACTGCTTGTTGACGCGCGTAGTCCTTAATTGCGATATGAAGAATAATAAATAATAAAACCTGTTAGAATTATTGCCCATTGTTATTGGTAATATAATGATGTAATAGTCATTTAATGTTTTGTTTTGGTCTTGATTTGGAACTACTGTAATTTTTAAACTGCGTTCATAGAGACAATGTCAACTTTATTTGCTGCAAATCAATGTCCGATGTTGAATTGAGTTCATTCACGGGTCATTAGATTCAAGTGTCCGATACTATTTTACATCTGGTGGACGACAATTCTGTCTAAATTTGTTTCATGCAGAACTGGCGGTTTTGTGTTTCTTGTTTCCTCTCTTGGGCCATAGATGGATGACGAAGAAGTTTCTAAGCTCTACGCTCCTGAAATTCCTGGAAGGCGACATTCCACATCTTCCAAGAGAAAGCAGAGAAAGCAAGGTGTAATTAATTTGCTGTAGGGCTGGTGCAGTTTTAATTTAATTTCTGTTGGAATTTTGAGAGATTTTGTCCTCTGATTCTAGCATTTGATGAAGATCCGGTGCAGGAACAGTAAAATTTAATTAATATTTTGCTCACAATTTAACAGACAAACAAGGCTGGTTTACAGTTGAGCCCACAAATCGGCTCAGTGATTGAAAAGGTTTTCGAAAAGCACTTGACATGAATTTTTATTTAGCTCAATTAAAATATGTCATTTACGTTTACAATGGATTTATTATTCAGAATTATTATTCAAAATGCGTAAAAAGACTGCGGTAACTGAACGTGTTGAGATCCAACCCAATTAAGAAATTAGTAGTGGAAAGTTTAAAATAGTGATTCCATTTGACGACGTTACTTCCCTTTTCGTTTTTCAATATTGTTGCAAAAAGGAAGTTGGAGAGGATGTTTTATTTATCTGTTCCTTCTTCCTATTTGAGGAATCAAGTGAGGTTGGTTGAGAGTGCCAGTGTTCCCGTCCCGTGAGGAGGGAACACCAGGGTTCCTTTTCGGATTTTCGACAGGGGCCAAGTCCTACCCGCCTCTTTCGGGTTGAAAGTTTCCGCCCAGTGTGGCCATTGAGTCGAGAGTCATTGGGTGTCTGCCCAGGCTAAATCCTCCTTTCAGCTCTCAAGAGACATGTTATTAGCTACTCTCCGCAGCCCCTCAGAGAGTCCTCGTCCATTAAAGTCTCTTCACAATGGAAAAAGCTAGCAAATCAAACACGAAAAAAAGCATTTCTTTTGTACCGTCCTCGCATCCAAGGAGTTTGTTACTTATTTCAAAAAGCATAAAATCCAAGCATTAGAGCTCACCTTAGTAAGAGTTCTCAGGGCAGGGAAGGGACACACGAGAGAGTGAAAGTCCCCAAAGAGAAAGTAGGAGGCTGGATCCAAAGGCGTGAAAATTAGGTTTGACAATTCGTCCCATCATCCTCATCCATCCCCGGATTACTTTCCTTTCAGGAGTTTTCGTAGTAAGTACTAGGCTGAAGGACCGAAATCAAGAGCGTAGTTGAACCCCGAAGTAGTCGTTGACGAGAGTCCTCCTCAAGTCCTGACAAACCTCCTGAAGGAGACCATTCCTGAAGACGCAAGGGAGGGAACACCGCCGTCGCCCGCGTCCTCGACTCACTCCTCAATCGTCACTCATTATTACTTCAGTCGAAGAAGAAGCACTTCACCTTTTAACTGCTGAAGCAATCCAGTAGTACTTGTAGAGAACCCACTTCTTCCCTATCAATAATATCCATGATCATCCTGAGGATGCCATTTCAATTCCAACTCTCCAGAAACGAACTCTAAAGCCCGAAGTGCTCCCGAAAATACTCAATTATCATCAACAAGAACTATGGGAAGGGCTCTCACCTCCAACTATACACACGGCTGAGAGTGACACTTAAGAGTCCTTTTCCGGCTCTTCAATCCTTTACTTATACCACGACTATCCCTTACTAGAAAAACGTCTTTGTGTATACAAAAAATATTATGCTCCAGTCACTAATTAGAAGTGAAGTGACAGAGAGTGGGGTTTAATTAATCAACTTCAATTGACTCTTCAGACACCACCACAGTGGAACCTTCCGGAGGTGACCTTTCCTATTGGTATTGGCCGCAAGGATCATCCCTCTCCACCCTCCGATCTGACAACGCTCAACAACAGTCAACAACATCAACAACACCACGGCCTCCACCGTCGTCTCCAAATCACTCCAACAATTCCAGCTCATCCTCAAGCTATTCAGAATTAAATGAGAAAATTCAATGCAACAATGTCGCCAATGAGCAAAATTTAAATGAGCATAGCGATTTGACGACGGTGGTGGTAAACCCTGAAGTTGATTCCAGCCTCAATTCTGGAGAAAATCATACTTCTAATTTTACTATCCGAGAAAATTATAACCAGCGAACTGGAGACTCCCGGATCTCAGCGCTCACCGACCTTTCTGGTGAGCTGGCCATGTCGTTGAGCCCAAAATCCGAACACCATCAAAATATTATCACGCATTCCACCCCCTTCTCTGTAACTGACATTCTTAGTCCACTTGAAGAATCGTTTCGCTTGAGCGGAGGGAAATCTTGCTTGGAAAGTGCCCCTTCGTCAACCGGAAGTTTGACCCAGCTCAACAGTGCCAGCACCTCGGCATCATCTTCCCCATACAATCCCAACAGTAGGATTTTCCAGGGTCAACTTTCACCCTCCAGCATGAATGTCCAGTCCAGTTCACCTTATACCCATATGCATGTACCCCAATTGTCTCATCAGGCTGCAGCCTTCCAAGCTCAGTATTGTAATGGAGCTGACCTGCATGGAATGGCAGGGCACTACGGTGACGTCAGGAGTTCAGCAACAGCCGGTTGGTATGGAGCCACTACCGGTGACCCCCGCTTTGCAAGTAAGCTTTTAATTAGAACATTTGTTCAAATTAATCAATTTATTTTCACCCGAGATCATCTCATGTAAAATTCTGCTCAACTTCTCCCTTTATATGCGCGCTCAATTAATTCTGCAAAGGCTGCTGCTAAAGTTCAAAACTCATTACAGAATAAAAAACGCTTTTCCGGGAGAGCAGGAGGAAATGCGTTTAGAATTTTATAAACAAGGAACCCATGCTTTCACTGCATCCGTACATCCGTGAACATGTTTTATCTTAAATCATCCAGGATAATCTCTGCCTGAGAGAGCGGAAGCAAAGCGCGTAAAATAAGTGAACGTGACTAAACTTAAATTCGTTAAATGATGACGATGGGGGTAGTGGTCGTTTCAAAGTTATCATTGTCAACTTTAGCACATGCCGCAGATTGAGTGGGAAAGTTCAAAATCCCTCTGCAAGATTACGTAATTCCAAAAATATCCTTTTGTTTATAGTACGACTGATGGGATCATCGGGTGCCGGGATGAATATGAACGTGTCCAATATGTCTGGCCTCGGTGCGTGCAGCATGGGCCCTGACGCAAAGCCAATGCAATTCCCACTATCCCAACGACGGAAGCGTCGCATTCTCTTCACTCAATCACAGGTAAGAAAAAAACTTTTCATTTTCAATCGGGCTATAAACAAATGGAGTGCAAAGCTGTAGTAGTAATACGCCGGAGTTACTAAATTGAGTCAACATGGGCTTTAGTTGATTAACAGATTAGAGAAAGGAACTCCAGGGCAAATGCAGTTGGGGGAAAGAGGAGAAAGTGGTAAAATTTAGATTCTAATCTTCTAGAGCAAACGAAGAGTCTGGAAAGGCTTAAAGGTTAGGGAGAGGGTTGGATTGGACTCTACTAGGGAAATTGAACCTTATTATTCAATTGAGTGAAGTCATATTAGGCATTAAGGGAGGGTTCCTTTTAGCAATTCCTAAATGCTTTTAAAATCTTGTTTGATGAGCTTCTGGAGGAGTAAACTTTTAGAGGAGGAAAGTAAACTGAGGTGCGGAGTCGTGCGGTTAGGATGACGGATAAATAAAACCCGCTCTATCGAATATCATACCCTTTCTGAGACCGCCGTGTAGTCGTCTCCCGATCTTCGGATCTAAACCTTGATGCTCAGAGAACCGAAAAGATCATTATCTTCCGCTTTTTTACCCACCCTCCTTTCCAACTTTGTGTCCCGGCCTCAATATAATAGAAATGGAAAGAAAAGGTCAGATACGTATCCCGATTTGAGGCCATTATTCCCATCACTCATTGTTTGTAACAATAATAAACTTCATCAAATCCTATCAGTGATTGAATTGTTACTTTTATCTTTTATGTTATAACAGTTTAAGTTTAGGCTTCTATTTCCACATCATCTCACCTTTTATGATTCTTATGTCAAAGTTAACAATGAAAATTCCTCCTAATTCTTTTCAACTAAAATATCTGTCCTCTCAACTTTTTCAATAAGCCTTAAACTTCAACTTTGCAATGGAGCTTTCATGAATTACCGAAAATCTTGTAACACAAACCAATTTTTACTTCAATTACAGGTGGATTTTGAGATTAGGAGAGTCACAGGGATTTGAGGTCAAAATATTTTTGGGTAAACGGTACAACCGAGGGAAAGCGTGTAACTTTTCTTTTGGAGTTGAGATTCATGTTTGCCGTGGGATTGACATTTCAATTGTTACCTTATGTTGACTAAATGAAGAATAAGTAATTTAATCTCTGTACTTAAGGTTCCATTTTGACTCATGGAGACCCATATAATTCTAATCTGATTTTATCTTTTCTTTTCATTTGTGGTTTCTGACCACAAAAGGTCTTCGAATTGGAGAGACGCTTCAAGCAACAAAGGTATTTGTCAGCACCCGAAAGGGAACACCTTGCCAGCTTGATACAACTGACCCCGACACAGGTGCGTCAGTGTCCACTTGAGACTTCCAGTATTCCTTTATTTGTCCTAAAGGACGTCATTGTCACTTTATCATCCAATCACCTTCCGTTAAATTACTAGACCCCCCGACTTGTCATTCAACAAAGTCATTTTTCTTTTAAAGATATTCGATATTTTCTTTCATTTCAAGATTCAAGTACTCACCACTTTCTTAATGCCATTGTTTCTTTGCTATGTAAACAGGTAAAAATATGGTTTCAAAACCATCGGTATAAGTGCAAGAGACAAGCCAAGGAGAAATTAATGGCGGATCAGAGTAGTAACCAGGTAAAAGTTCATTTTAACGGTGTATCAAAATTGAGGCGTGTCGGAAGCTTTGGAGTGTCATTGATTTTGTTCACCTCTTCTTCCCTGGAAATCAATAGAGTTCTCCAAGGCGAGTTGCGGTTCCTGTTTTAGTCAAAGATGGAAAGCCGTGTAGCAGTTCAAATGGCGAAGGAAACAGTACGTCCGGTGGATCTGGCTCAACAGGCTCTGTGGAGCTGAAACCGTTCCTTGGAAATTCAGCGTCGCCAAATTCACAGTCAGGATTAGGACTACAGCCAAGTTGCTCACAGGTGAAAAGTTAAAAATACCCCACCGTAGCTATAATTGCAATTGTCTTTTTGCGATTCAGGGCGGTTCCATGGTTTCATTTGGCCATCAAGCCTCATCTTCACATGCTAGTAACATCGCAGGCCTTGGAGGCTACCAAAGGCATTCGCTGACCCCGACGCTTGGCATGGGGTCACATGGCCTGTCACATCACCACCATCAACAGCAACAGCATCACCACCACCAGCAACAAAGCCTCATGTGTGCTACCCCTTACTTACCCCCATTACAATCAAGGGCGTGGTGAAAGTTAATCCAAATGCTTACGTGAATCCACTTTCTCCAAAGAGAAATTATGGCGTAAACATTTTCATAAAAACATTTTGGTCACGGCAGGTTAAATCCCTTCAAGAATTCCGAATCTCAGCTCAAAATCACTTCAGCTGGCAGATCGGTCATCCCCCTAATTTACTAACACTGAAAAGTTAAATGTGGATGTGTGTAGAGAGTCGTTTAGAATTTAAATGTCAAGTTATATTCTGAGTAATGAGTACTTAAGCTTAGCAATTTTTCGAGTTTTAAATCTTTTGAAACTCTCAATGTTATTTAAATGAATCGTCGTTACATAATAAGAAAATGGAATTCAATGAGGAATTGCATGGGAAACTTGGATGCTTCGTTGTGTAGAATCATGGGATTCCTTAATGTGACTTTGAATGTCAAATCACTTCCGCTTTGATTGCATTTAATAACATGTTTCTGTGGAATGGGAAAATGTCTTCATTTGGAAGTTCCTGGTGGTTTCGGAGTGTGAGATCGGACGAATCAGCCCATCCATCCGCATCGTAATTTTCCTTTTTCACCCCCTCCCTCCGTCAGTATGGGACAGACGGGACAAAAGAAAACTCCCGAGAAATCTTGTTAGGAATGGACGCTGAAGCGGAAAATCAACCAAAAGTTTGCGTGGTTTATTACAGAAGTTCCCACAAATGGAACCCCCAATTACAGTTAGCATCCTCATATAATTTGAATACGCTTGTAGTTATTGACATTCAAAAATTAGAAATTGCTTGAAACACTAAAAATAATGGGAATGCACTGGAAGTTTTATTGAAAAACGTTGCAGCTTTTGCCTCATGCGAGGACATCATGCACTTGAAATTCTAAATTAGTGGGTTAATGTTATTTTCGGAAAATGATTTAAAATCGGATGAGTGGAGGAAGGGATCTGATCATTTAATTTTGAACTTGGTTCAAGGCATTGCCACTTAATTCCAATCCAACAAACTTAAAAATTTTGAACGTCAACATTAGCTTTCTAATTTTCCGGGGTCTTCCATCCAAATATTGTCTGAAGTATAATTTTTAATCAAAGTCCTGGAGCATAAAACAGTAAAATCAATTGAGAGCTCGCAGCTTCGCCACTTCAAATAGCAGCTACAGCAGCTTTTGTACATGAAAAGACCAACAAACTAAATTCTTAAAAATAACCGCTCGAAACGTGGGACAAATGTTACTTCTTTTGGGATAATGAGAATTGGAATAACCGATGAAAGGGTTAGTTTGGCCTGCTAGGTCAAATTCATCCAAACTGACATTGAAGATACCTTGAGGTCGTTGCTCGCTCCTTTTATAAAAGCTCTATTCAAAGCGTGTAAGGAAAGGATTTGAATCTGATTTCTATCTCCCTTTTTATTGAATGTCATCGCCTCATTGTTGAATCGAGGAATATGATTTGAATATGTATGAGAAGACACGCCGTCCGCGTTGGTGTTGGCTTCTATCCTGCTGGTTTTACGCTTGCACCTAAATACAATCCATTGTGATGATAACTACTGAATGGAATCAAATGAATGATATCTCTGCTGTCATAACCGGAGTTTCTGCTCATGTCACCGAGTCCATGATTAACCCAAAGGAAAATTAGACTCGCGCAAAGCCTCCAAGTAAATAAAATGCAATCATGATTCAAGCAATTAATTGTCAACTCTCTTAAAGTCTAAAACCACTGCAGCCGAATTGCATATACATTGGTATTTCGTGCAGAATTAGCCGTGACACTTGTGACAACGTTCCCTTTGACACTCCCCAAGTTCTTAATAACATCCGTGACTGTTCATCAATTTCAGATTTCTCATTATTGTTCATTTGTCTGTTTATATGAAGGGCGACTTGGATTATCACCAGCTCAGGAATATTCTAATGGGCGGATGTTGGAGAAGGGTGACGCGTGTGCATTGGCCTGGCCACCACTGTCGTGGATTTGAAGTCCGACCGAATCCCTTGCGTTCTCCCTTTGTCGTGGGTTTTTGCTTCAATGAAGAATGAAGGACTTCGTTTTGGAAAAAGGAATTGTAGATTTTGTTGTGAGGGAAAGTCTGTTTGCCATTCCTTTCTTATTACTTTACAAATGCAGACAGAAAGAGAGAAAGTCAGGAAGCTTTCCATGGCTCCATTGTGTCCAGCAGGGGAGGAGACTCTGTTATCGTGAGGTGGACAAGCGTGGCCAAATATTTATTGATGAAAAGCGATGACGCGCAGAGCTTTGAACGTGTGTCCCTGACAGGGAACGTAAAGACGGGTTCCCAATTGAATTTATTAACACCCTGATTGTGTCCATTTTCTACATCCATTCCAATCGTTTGAAGAACTTGGCTCTGCAGTTTATAAATAAAACACGTATAGCAAATAACCTTCGTTTCATTTTGTCAATGCAAATGCGTGCGCATGTAATGCTGATGTAATTACTATTAGTCCAAGGTGTGTTTCTAACTTGCTGATTTTTCACAGGAGCTGAAAAGCTTAAGCTTCATCGTCCTTTCAGTCACCCTTTGAGCAAATGAAGGTGAGCCTTGGCTGCTGGTGAAAGCTGAACGAACACACACAAAATCCCCAGGAATTTCTGTGTCTTCGTACTTAAGTCTTAAGCATCCAAGTATTATGTGTACAAGTTTAAATACAAGACAATTCAAATAGTACACTCGACTAAGGACAAGATGATGAAAAGTTGCAGAGTCATCATAATTTTAAGCCTCGTGATTACACAGAGGCGTCTGATTCTTAAAGGTCTCTAAAAGCTTATAAGAACTTTGTGTTGTTCTTGGCTAAACTGTCTACTGCTGCGTGGGAGGCCTTGTGTCATCTTTAATTTTATTTTTGCACAGGTCATGGCGTCAGCTCTTAAATAATATGCTACCGGTATTTCCTCCTGGGCAAAGAAGCCCAAGGGCTAATCGAATATAATTCTATTGACATTTCTACATTATTGTTTACAAACACATTAAAAGTCAGGCTTCATTCAATTCCTGTAACCGTGAAATTCATTCACCGATGGTTAATAATAGCACAGTTTTTGGATAATAGACTCAGACTGCTGGTAGTTGATTCAATTATACGTTTATATAGTCAGTTTCTAAAAACGTTTTTCCTGGTTCAACGTGACCCCATTAAAAAGGGGAAAGTTTCCCCAAGTGTAGAATTCAATTTAAATTGACTGCTGCGGAGTCGTTCCTGGTTAAAGTTTTCCCTTTTGTTTCCAATGAACTGAAAAAGTGATGACAGCATGAGGAACCACATCAAAAAAAATACGAAGGGAGCATATACAGTGAATTCGGGTTTTCTGAGAATATTTTTGTTCAGCTCTTTCCATGTTTTTGATCCATTTGTCTTTTCCATCTTCCATCCGCCGAGTCCAAATTCTCTATTATTAAGTCACGTATAGAGATAAAAACACTTGACAGTGAAAGGGCATTTGCCAGAGATCCTTTTCTTTCCTTTGTACTTTTTCCTCCCGTGTCACGACTCTCTAGCACATAGTAGTCCAACATGTCAATTTTCCATTTCAAACAAGTATGTCAGCTTTCCATAGTTCACAGAGATTTCAAGTGTGCACGACGACAGGAGAGATTTGAGCAGAACAATAATTCCCTGAATAACAGCTCCTTTGCATCTGTATATAATGCAACTTTTGGCAATTTGGAATGAGTCATATTGAAATAGTTGATGAATTGGAAGGCTGATTGGATTTGATCAAAGTGAAAGTTTGTCTGTGCAGGTGGATGTTTTTGAGTATAAAAGGGCTTGGAGGGCTCGTTACAGGAGATTTAATTTGTAATAAAGCATGACTAAAGTGGGTTTAATTTGTTGTCTGGAATTCAACCCTCTTCTCTTATCTCACACAATCAATGGAGCTGGAGGGAGCTGGTAGAAGCTGAAATCCAAGCCACGACGTCCAATGCTATGGATTCGATTATCCACCTGTGCTAAGGCTTGATATCCAATAAACTCAGGAGGAAGCGTGTCAGGTCAAAATGAAAATGAGCCTGTGCGCCTAACCCTCCAGAATTTAGGGAGAGTGAAAGGAGAAACTTTTGAAGGAGAAAGAGATGAGAGAGGAGAAAGTTAGGCTGGAATGAGAAATGCAGACGAGCTCGTTTGTGAACTTTCCCGAAACTCAATAATCTCCTTTCGAATTCCAGTGACACCGGTCTGGGGAACGGTACACACGGAAGGAAATTTCCCGTCAACGCCCGGATTCTGCTCAAACTAACCGAAATCTCATCAACAACAGGATGATGAGTTTAAGATTCTCCGTTTATTTGATTTTCTCCTTCATTGTGAAGATTAAATTGCATTTAGGGAAGAGACACGACCCGAGTACTAATTGAACAAAGCCAGGTTGTTTAACCATTCAACACCAGACCTTTCTTTTCAACAGACGCAGACAAAACTGAAAGCGACAATGCGCTGCAAAATTATTCATTAAGCGACGGTTGAATTGGTAATTGGGTATTGGAATTTACACATTATTATTTATTTGTTAAAATTGTTTAATACCGAAAGCCCCAATCAAATCGAATGTCCAAAACGCTAAAGATCCATGTTGAACAATACCTAAAACTATGAAACTTCTATCGCCTGTCGAATTCTCTTTCTTGAAAATCGTCACTGTCGAAGTCGTTTGCATCGCGCACTTCGAAATCCCTCAAATCTCGTAAGTCTTCTGGTTCTTCATCATCGTCATCTTGGCGCTTGTTAAGATCCTTAGCTTCAAAGTCCTCCTCCAAATCCTCTGGCTCGTCGTCATCATCATCTTCCCGTTTCGTCAAATCCTTTGCTTCAAGATCGCTAGCTTCAAAGTCTTCTGGCTCGTCGTCGCCATCTTCTTCCAAATTCTCAGGTTCGTCATCTTGGCGCTTGGACAGATCCTTAGCTTCAAAGTCCTCCTCCAAATCCTGAGGCTCCTCGTCGTCATCATCTTCCCGTTTTGTTCAAATCCTTTGCTTCAAAATCGCTGGCTTCAAAGTCTTCTGGCTCGTCGTCGCCATCTTCTTCCAAATTCTCAGGTTCGTCATCTTGGCGCTTGGACAGATCCTTTGCTTCAAAATCGCTGGCTTCAAAGTCTTCTGGCTCATCGTCATCATCATTTTGGCGTTTAGTCAAGTCCTTTGCGTCTTGCTCATAATCAAAGACCTCGCGCTTCCTCCTCTTGTCCGTTTCCATGTCGAAGTCGTATTCGAATGCATCATCGTCATCTAGTGATCTCTTGTATTCCTTGTTAAATATCTGTCGCTTATAAAGATCCTTGGAATCGTCATCATAAGTACCATATGAAAGTTGGCGTTCGGATCGCCACGGTTTTGCTAGTGCCACTGTAAAAATTGAATGTAAACGTATATTCAAAGCGCTTACAATTACATAAAGATGAAATTCCTACCGGTGGCAAAAGCAGCAAAACAAAAAAGGATTATGAACTTCATTTTGCTCGTAAGAATAAATTAAACCCACTTCACTCCGGAGCAAAACTGCTACTAATATTCAGGTTTCCCTTCAAGTTTTACATAAGATAACCGCAGAATCCGGGAAATAAAGTGGCTATTATTTGCTGGTTATTTACAAACCGTTTTCCCGGTTATTAGTATTTCCCGGAAGCCGTTCTTAGAATAATATTGCAGTACATTCATTATGGCAAAAGTTGCAAGGAAATTAACTCCAATCCTTATAGCTACCTAAAGATTCTTAAGTCCAAAAAATGTCTTATGTGCAACCGTCCATGTTTCTGAAGTGTTTTCATGTTTGTTGACACCAAAAAGAATGTGGGAAAGCAGAGTGTTGAGACAAATTCCAATCAAATGCTTCAGAAAATGTTCACTGTAACCTCCAAAGTGACATGTTTGGAGTGCACTTGATAAAATTTCATTCCTTCGAAATGCTCTTTCCGCCATTACTGTTTTTGGACGCGCCGTGTGCGGTTTTCAATTTTTAAAACGACTTCCTAATTTGTACAAAAGGGAAGTGTCAGTAAACTCTGACATTGACGATCCAATTCATTTCGAGGGTGACAGCGTCGTCTTAACATGTTTTCATGAGGCTACCATTTTTAGTGAAGATTTCCATAACGTTATGTGAATTATGCATTAAAAAACAGTTTATAAAATGCATTAATAAATTGTAAACGACAATAAATTGTAAAAACTGCTTGCAAAAATTGATACAAATTGGGATTTGTGACAAATATAAATATCATGCGGAGAGAATGGAAAATGAAAAGAATGACAAATTATTTGAAGTAGGGAGGGGACTGGAATCTTTCATTCAAGAGGAAAAGAAAATATAATTCGGGGAGGTTATTGCCGATTCGACGACACGCCGTTTATGTCGTCGTCTCCCCTCAAATCTAACAAATTCTTCAACTTTTATTTCTAATGTTGAATTCTAGCATATTCAGAAAACGCAATAAATTCCGCTTTTAAACATGATTTTGGGAACAGAATTGGACATTCAGCCCCTTCCAAGCGACGACGACGACATAAGCTCACTTCATATAGAAGGAAATGAATAAGAAAAGACGACAGAGAAAACACTTCAAATATTGGACATATTCGATCTTGAAGTGCTACAATTCTCCAAAATTTCAAATAACAACCAAGAAACGCCTAGTGACAGATATACGGGAATAATAACCACAGGATATGAAGACTTTCCAATTTATATTGGATCGATGTGCTTGTGCACTTTCAATACTGCTTAGATTAACTTATTAGTTAGAAGAGAAAGTCAGCTTTCCCTAAATGCCTGGTGTTTGATTTGAAGTAGAAATCCAGTGTGTTGAAAGGTCCTTGGCCCAAGTATAGTTTGATGATACTCGTGGTGTCACTTGTAGGCTACTCCAACCCAATCTTCAGCACCTCTACAGCATCATTGAAATGACACTAGATTGAGACTAAAGTATTCTTTACATGGACTTGAGCTTACTTATCCCATGCCAAAGTAGTCATAATCCGGTCTACTGCTTTTGTGGTTTCATTCCGGCGTCATGCATGCATTTGTTTCCTTCCGCCATGGAGATAACCACGATCAGGATGATACTTCGGTGTTACCCAGCAGACAGTCAAGTCCCATCAGGGGAAGAGAGGGTTCTTCTAGAGAGCTCAAGTATTGTTGGATACCTCTATCAATAGTACTCTCTTCCACTGGATTCAAGATATTTCTACCACTCTAAAAACTCAGAGGATCATACCATAAGAATTAAGTCAAGTCCACAAACCCATGAATTATGCCACTTCAGGATCAAGAGACTTTCCTAAAAACCCATCAGGGACTTTATCATTATCACCATCTTCAACACCAGCAGCCTCGTTGAACTGATTCATTCGACATGGGAGAAAAAGAAAGTTTTCTTTCTCCTTAGTGGACTAACATTTCTTACCAACATAATTTGTAGCTAAAACCTTCGAAAGTATTTCACAGGAAGTCAAAACCAGCTTCCCGACGAACTGCACAACTCATGTTATGAGCGTTATAATAAACTTAGCAGCTAAACTTGAATTGCTCATTTCATATTTCGGAAGTGAAAGTTTGCTTTCACTTTTGTAAAGAGTGGAATCCTAATTTTTCCAGCAAGATACAATTTTCTTTCCTTAAATTAATAATAAATTGCCTGAGTTTGGAGGAGTCATCTTAAATCATTAAAGTAATTGCTTGATTTGTGAGAAAGATCTGTGGTAGAGATCTGCTGTGCTGTGAGAAAGTGAGTTCATGTCACAAAAATGGAAAAGAAAAGTCACAAGGGAATTTGACGTCTGCGTCAATATGTGGGAAAGAACCCAACCCCCTTGGATCCATGCCAAAGATAGCTTTTACCTCAAAGTTATCTTCCGAAATCGCAAAGTTTCCTGATCGTATGAATATGATTATAATGCACACAGAGAAGGGATCAATGGCTCCTGGAACTAATGATGTCGAAAGCATTATTGCTTGCATTGTTGAGGTTTCTAGAGAACAATGATGGTAAGTAGAGTTAAAGGGTCTTACAGCCTCCCCATAAGCCTAGAAACTGAAGGAAAAGCGAAAATGCTCAAGTGGGTTTTGACAATTGTCCGAAGGGTTCTTGAAATTTTATTCGACAATCCATGACGTCGAGTCCTTTTCTGAATTTCAAGATTTCATCTGATCAGCAGGAGCAGTGTTCTTAACTGGGTGAAAGAAGAAAAAGAATAGAAACGAAGCCACTCATCTCTCGTCCTCTTGAGAAGTTAAATAAAAAGAAAAATAGCGACGAGAGGCAGTAGGACAAATGATTGGATCTCCTCTTGGAAATTCAAGTTGATCACACTTAAAAGGAGACAAAGGGTCATGCCATCCAATAATCCAATTCAAACCAATCAAATAATTCCAAGCATTTATCCCTACAGCCATTTATGTCAATGATCCGAATTAAGACAATGTCAACTATAAATGGAAACCAAATCCAACTCTAAACCCCTTCTCTCCACTTTCCACACGAGTCAACAAACATAAAAATATCACAATCAAGTCCCGTCAATTTAAAAAAATGGAATCAAAGCGTCGACACAAGAATAACTTCATAATTTTTATTGGCACTTGACTAATTTTAAACTATATTAACATTTCATCTTGAGAATAATAATAAATGCCAATATTATAAAACTTTTTATTTAATTTAAAAAGAGAAGGACCCAAAGCATTTCTGAAGAGGCCCTTATGAATAAGGATATGAAGTGGAGAATCAATTTCACATTGCCCATCTTTTTAATAAACATTCTAAATTCTAAAGCATAGATAATATATCAAGTTTTATTTCAACTTTTGAAAGTTCTGTTTTTATTATAACTTCGTAATTAATTTGAAGAGCGTAAAAGAACGGTAGAGCTTAACAATGGATTAGACGCTCGTCTGCCAATTAGTTTCTCTAAAACCTTAGAATTCGGATAAATAATGCTTCTAGAAATGTTAACTTTTTAAAATCCTTTAATAGGATATGTGATGCTCATTAGTGAGCTTCCATCTTTTAGTTTTAATAATAATAATAATAATAATTTTGTAACAAGGAAAATTATATTATAAGAAAAACACTTATTACATTACTATACAAAAACTCAAATTGGAATTTTGGGAGAGTTTTAGATGTTATAGGTTCAAAAATTCATACAAATATTTATTCTCATTTATACACAATCCTAAATTATAATTTAGATTTCCATTCATTAAAAGTGACTTGATTTAACATCCACTTGGCCATATAGAAACTGAATTGAAAAAAATTCACCTTTTAAGAATATTTTTTGAATATTTAGAACCATATTTGTCCCCATTAGAAACTCCATCATGGCCATTAGTGAAATATAAAATTGCTTATAAGTGATTTTTTTTTCTATTCTGTAGCTTTGTTTATTCTTTGTCCACAATGCCAGCGTCTGCCTTATATCTCCCTGTCACTACAAAAAGGACTAACTGCTAAAAATTCTATTCTCTAGATCCATTGCATAATCCCATCGACAAGGAAAAATTACTTTTTCAGCAGACTCAAAAAAGTTTCATTCCCTGTTCCAGCAGGAGAGCACAGTGCTATCTCAAGAGTCCTTCAGTCAGTCCGAAAATTTCATACAAAGGAGATATCAAGGACCAGGGGACTCAGGGCTTCTAAACAGGCTCTGTCGAAATTGCCAAGTACCCATACTTTCACCTGGGAAATATGAATCATGCTCATGCCCTAAAGCTCACTACGACAGAGGAAGAGGGAAGCCCTATGGATATTACAAAATGCTGAGCTTTCCAGTTAGTCCCAACCACGAATGCATCCATTTCATATTTTTGAGAATAGATACTTGAGAAAATGTGCCTTGCTGGCCTCGGTCCTCCAGGAACACAATTGAATCAAGAGAGGATTTTCATTCATTTCAAACTCCACAATATCTTGCCAAATGTAACTGCCAAAAAATCCTTTCTTGTCACCAAACAACACCGGCTGCCTCAACCTAATGGAAACATGGCCGTCGAACGGAGGCTTTTACCCACTTCATATTATTCCAATAATACCTCACACATTTATTATGAGGAAAAACGTTTTAGTAATAATCCATTCAATCAAAATAATAACGTAGAACAAGAAAGAAGTATATCTAACCTGTTTATACTAAAAGTTAACCCAACCAATAAAAATTTTGTTAGCTGTAAAGCTCTGTATACTCAAAATTCAAACTTGATAATTTTGATGGTGCAGTCTCTCTAAAGGGGTTTTGATTCTAGTGGTAGAAGCGTTTAGGACCACCGTTTACTACCTCCACCATTTCCGCTGTTATTGCCGCTGTTGTAGTCGGCAGTAAAGTAGCCTGGATTTTGTGGACGTCCTCCACGGCCACCGCGACGATCATTGTAGTTGTCATTCCGATTTGGAGCCCGTTGGTCCTGGAATCCAAAACTGCCACGTTGATTCGGGGATGGACTGTAGTGGCCTCCACCACCGCCGCTTGGAGGATAACTGCAAGAACAAATTAAATGTTAATTTCACCATTTCCAGCAGTTCCTAACCGTGATTTGTGTGCTCGCAAAGTCAAACTAATTTCCAGAGTGACATTCCTCCCAAGATTCTGTCATATTTAATCCCTAATCGCTCATTCAGTCAATAGGAAAAGCTCTTTTCGTAGAAGCGTGTCAACATCACTACCAAAGATTTTAACTGTGAATTCAACGTTTACTCTCCTACTTTAAGCACATTCCCTCCCCTACTTGCCAAAAGGCTAAAAGACCCAACTCCGTTATATTTCACTTTCCAAGGATTATTTACACTTTTCCCGTCACTCCATCATGAAAATCCTAGTCATAGTTATTGAAAATTCAGAATATCTTCAGCTCATATTACACCAGCAGCTTCAAGTATTTTCCTCCTGCCCGTGAAAGCAGTTTTCATTCATTAAAATTCAGCCCAAATGCATCGGATAATCCCATATGCATTGCTTTTAATAAACTTCTGGATCAATTACCTTCCGTATCCGCCCCCACGTCCTCCTCGGAAACTTCCATTTCCAGAGTCATAACGATTTCCGCCACCATATCCACCGCTTCCTCCGTAGTTGCTTCTCACCTGCAAACAAAAACCATTTAAGCGTGATGACACTCAGAAAAGAAAGCTTAGAAAGTTGACCTTGGAATTAAGATATAAAGCAAAGCAAATGTCTGAGACAGACTTGGAAAAGTCAAAGGGAGGAAATGGAGAGAAATGTCATCAAAAGAGAAAGTCCCTGTCTCCACCTCCCCTCCTTTCCATTAACTCCCAGGAAAACACAGCTATTCAATTTCCACAAAACCTCAATCTAAACTTAAACTCTGTATGGAATGTGTAAGGTTGTTTCCCTACTAGTCACCAAGCTAGCTGAATTGTTTGAGCCAGACTTTGCTTGGATGCTTTTCACAAAGATTCACTTAAGAAAATTTCATCAAATCAAAATGAATGAAGATGACAAAAGTTCACAAGTAAATAAATAATATATATGTCTCTCTACACCCGTTTTCATTCTCTCCGTTCCTTCAATCGAAGCTGGATATACATTTCCCCACCAACTTCCTTGTGTAAACTTATTTCCTCGTTGAAGTCGAAGCCCAGCAGAATCAACTTAATGCATATCCTCTTCCTCTCTCCAGTCACCTCGTCCTCATCATTCCCTTTCATATTGTTTGCCAAAGTCAGTCATCTAAACTTCACTTTCTCTTGCTTTCTCTCTCTCTCTCGCCTCTTTCCCCTGATGGACCAGAAGACCTGACGCTGGCACCCGCCCGTCATTCCCATTCCATGGATTTCTCGTTTCCACAATAACAAGATATTTCAAGTGGTCGGACGGACGACGACTGACTCGTGCTTCCAACCAACCCCCCAGAAATAGAACCAAGGAAACCCCTCCTCTCGTCATCAACTTTCTCCGAAAAAGGAAAGCAACTGGCAGAGTTGCTTCCGGAGTTGGAGAGAGAATTCCACTCGTTTCCAAGTAAAAAGAGAAAGGATGACTCCACTTGAATATATACTTTCTCCTTGCCTAATAAAATACCTTCAAACGCTACTTCCAAAAATCCCACTCCAGACAATCTCATTACCTCCTAACGAAGGCATTTAGATTGAGAAAACAAAATCCGCTTTAATGAATCAAAAGAAGATTTTCAGATACTTGTTGGGAACATTTCCATAACCAACGTTCCCTTTTCCGCATTTCAACTAATCAGGAACCTCCCTGCTTTCCAGTATTTTTCAATTAGATTTTCATTCCAATTTTTTTTAGATTCAAAATGGAAGCCACATGAGGTCGTCAAAAGTACCCGGGAGTTACAAAAAAAAACGAAACCCCTAATCCGTGACGAAGAAATGAAACATAAAAGCCAATGTTTTGATAAAGGGTGGGTTACTGCTTGTCCTGACGAGGCCATTTTTGTTAAGAAGAACCAAACAGAAATCATCCTTCCATTGTAACCAAAATACACATGGCTTCGGGGCTGGGTTTTAGAAGATATTATTTATTGTGACACGCTCAACGGTGTTGGAAGCGTGAACGTACTTGAGGCCACAGCCTAATCTCCTATCAACTCTCCAAAAAGCGGAATTTTAAAAATAAACAGCGCTCCACAGCGCCTAAGTATGATCCTCACGTTTAAAAAAGAATAAAAATAAAATGCTCACAACCACCACATCAAAGATCACAAATCCCCATTGTTCTTGAACCGCATGTTAGCCAAAACTAAAAGCTTTATCCCTCCCAAAAAGCTTGTTGTTAACAAGGTGAATTGTTTAGGGAAGCAGAAGGTAAGCGAATCAGCGAGTTGGAAATTAAATTGAAAGCACTGCAGGCCGTATAAAGGGAAAAAACGCTCTCTTCATGAAAAAGCAAATGTCAAGAAGATAAAAGAAGAAATTGCCTCAACTCAAATACAGAAAACTTTTCACGCAATGCAAATCGGATGAGAAGGTTTTAAAAGAACTTTTAGTGAGCCATAGGTCTCAATGAACCGAAAGGATTTCCGTTTACCTGTCACCACCCGAGTAAATGTTTTTCTACACACGGTGTTCCGACGGTTCTGTCGAAAATAGGAGAAAGAGAAATGGTGCTTTTTCGTGACTACTTTTGTGGACAGGAGTTGGCGGGTCCGCGCGCGTGAGTTGGTGGAATCAGCCTGTCCATATTGGTGGACAGAGGCAGAGATGTACACGGAGGAAGGCAAAGAGCATTCTGTAGACGAAAGTGGACAGCCAAACAATTTCGGAAAAAAAAAGTAAACGACAGTAGACGGGATTGAACCCACCTTTCTTCCCCTTCCTTTGTCAATCCTACTCTTTATTCCGCTATGCTATTTCTGCTTGGTTGAGAATCAAACTGAATCAGTCAATCATGAACCATGACTATTTATTTAACGAAAGGTTAATTTAGATTTCATCCAAGAGTTCCCCGAGATTGGCTTCGACTTGTTTTGCATCTTTGTTCATGGTGAGCACAAGTGAGGCTAGGCTTTTTTTGAGATCTTTCTTTCCCAAAACGTATTCTTTTGATCCGAATTTTGCCCCGAACAATTTTAAAGTGTAGTCTGCAATCAAAATAAAATTAACAAAAATCATGTCAATCGAATTTAGCAAAATTCTTACCAATTAGAGCGTCTCTTCGGACGGAATCGATCGCAGGATGAGTTTCTGCTGACTTATTTGCATTGCTGCCTTTTCCCATCAAGGAATAGCCAATCACTTCGTCAGAATTGAACAACTTCCGAAACAAAGTTCTTCCAAAAATGTTCGCAGTCCCTGATGTTGCTTTGATGGTGTTTAGGAAATCCTTGTTGACCATTATGCCGTTTCCAATGTCTTCTTCCGTTGTGGGGGTTCTAATAGCCGATTTCAAGGCAGCATTTTCAGCAAGAAGATCTCCATTCTCATCTGTAACAAAATCAAATAGTGGAATGACGACAATGTTATTTTGTTTACAAGCCTTGAAGTTGTTTGATAAGCTGCTTTGCCGTCTGTAAATCTTTCCTTAGCGTTTCCATTTCTCTGCCTTCATCTTGTTCATTGTCAACATTGAGAACGTCCAGCACTTCGTCAATTGAACTTTTCTTTTGAGAACTACTAGGCTAAGAATTCAGAAAACAATTAAATTATGTTTTAATTACAGTTAATGAGCCTTACCTGGCAAAATTTCGAAACGCGTTTCCCAAGAAGCGACTTGGATTTTAGCTTGAAAGGATGATCAATTTTTAATTCCATCGCGGCTTTTGTTCCTGGATATGATACGGAGTTTATTAAAAATTACACATTTTTCAGATTGCATAATT
Organism: Pseudachorutes palmiensis; assembly: GCA_009869845.1. Lineage (NCBI taxonomy): Eukaryota > Metazoa > Arthropoda > Collembola > Poduromorpha > Neanuridae > Pseudachorutes > Pseudachorutes palmiensis. Next base: position 3,388 of record VNWY01000964.1, on the reverse strand, counting down.
ACATACCTGTGGACGTTATCATTCCAAAACATGTCTTCTTTTTCCACTTAAATCCGACTTCTGAACCAACAAGTGCTTTACCCGTCTTCTTTCGATCATCATCGTCAGAAATGTCGCCCCTTTGCATGACTGAATGTCGAATTGGCTTCTCGTGAATCCATTTAACGAGGAAGTAGTCGTTTTCCATTTTAATTAGTTGAAAAACCGAAAGTTAGAAATACAATTTCACAGCTGAAAAATATTCACAGGACACAAACTTTTTGCAAGTGAAAGTACAAAGAATTTTGGAGAAAAAAAAACTTGAATTAAGTGGCTAACCTTATCAGTATTAGCACTTTATTTGAAAATTCAGATCAAGATCCAGCGATATACAAAATAATTTAGCCTTAAAAATATAAACAATGGTTAAGAAAAAATTATACGTTAATCAACTGGGAACACAGGTCCCGAAAAATTCCAGGATAAGGATCAAGGTAATGTGTTACTATTCTGTAAACTGTTTCGTGTTTTGCATAACGCTTGATTTGTTTGCATTTCAGAAACGACTATTTCATATACCTTATCCATTGAATGAGGATACCAATCGAGCATCATTCCCAAGCGTTTCATCGGTTAGCTCAGGTTCATTTGATGCTAATCAAAACGTAATTTATTTAATTGTGTAATAGTTTCATGTCCAAACTAATACCATACTTTGAATAGAATGCAGCGTTCAATGCAGAGCCACAACAGTCGCCATTGTTTAGCGGCAACAACGAAGATTTGGCAGATCCTTCAGAGCGACTCTACGCAAACTCAAAAATTTCTGTAGATGAAGCGAACCTCATCATTTTAGGGTTCATCTCGACAAACAAACTGACACAAATTGCATCAGAGAGACTACTGCATCTGATCAACTTATTCCTTCCGAACGATACGACCATACCCACGACTTTGCTTCATATTAGGAAGAAAATTCCAGCGCAATCTTCCCTCACGACTACTCACTTCTACTGTCCGAGGTGTGAAAGTCTACTAAATGAAGCAGATCCAGGTCAACCTCTCTTCTGTAGCAAATGCAACGTGGTCCATTCAATCTGTAACCTTCAGAAGTCTGGTTCATATTTTCTTTACTTTGACCTTAAGCGACAAGTGGAACTCTTACTGGAGAAACCAGAAGTAAACAAACTACTACGTTTAAAACTTCAGCAGCGGAATTCCTGTCAAAATACAAACACGTACTCAGAAGTTACAGATGGAAACGCATACAGAAAATTGGGACTTCAAGGATACGATTTTTCGTGCATATTTAACACAGACGGTGTTCCAATTTTCAAGTCATCCAGATTTTCTATTTGGCCAATCCTTGTCAGCGTCATTGAACTTGGCTACGAAGCAAGAACAAAGAACGTGCTAACACTGGCTTTGTGGTTTGGGAAGACTAAACCGAACTTCACAACCTTCTTTAAACCATTTGTACAATTGACAAGAAATCTGTCATCCAACACATACATTCAATGGACAAGTAGCGGTGAGGTCATTAGAAGCCACGTCTATTTCCCCATCTGTGTCGCTGATTCTCCGGCCCGTTGTCAGTGCCAAGGAACAACGCAGTTCAACGGAGCTTATGGGTGTAGCTGGTGCCTTTCCAAAGGTCAACATTTCTTCTCGGAAGACAGAAAGTTTAAAAAATGGATATATCCATTCTACCGAACTGAAATTCCAGCACGACATAAAACGAATTTTCTTCGCCACCTTAATGACCTTCGCCATAAGTTAGGCTACAAATATGAACGCTTCCCCAGTATTTGGGGTGAAGTCCGCATCGCAGCTACTCTTGGTTCCAAAGTTTGACATTGTAGAGGGTTTTGTTTTTGATTATATGCACGCTGTATTCCTAGGAGTAGCGAGGAACTTTTTAAACGTCTGGATAGATTCAAAGTACCATAATCGAGATTTCTATTTGAACAGGAAGAGCGTATTAGTCCTAAATAAGCAACTCTGTTTAGTTGCAGTTCCGAAGAGATTTTCACGCACAGTCAGATCACTGGAGGATGTAAAATTCTGGAAAGCTTCCGAGTGGTCCACTTGGAATCTTATTTCTTTGATACTGTTAGATGATTTTTTACCAAAGCGATTTGCTAGCCATTTTAACTTATTTGCAACAGGAGTTTTACTTCTCAGCAAAGATAGTGTGTCACTACAAGAGATAGAGTTAGCCCAGCAATTTCTGACAGAATTTGTCGCACAGGTCACCGAGCTCTATGGCATCGAGTTTTCCACATTTAATTGCCATTCTTTGTTACATGCTTGCTCTAGCGTCAGGTCATGGGGCCCACTTTTCCAGTATTCGGCATTTCAATTTGAAAATTTTAATGGGTTTTTGAAAAATATGTTGAACGGAACCAAGAGTATCTGCCGAGAAATCTCAAACAAAATGAATGACCTTTATGGACTACAAAAGTTTGCCATTGAACTCTTGAATAGTCCAGCCAAAATATTTTTCTACTCTTTGTTGAACAAGCAAAGATTTGCCCAAAATGTTTCCGAAGTTCAGGGTGTCATTTTGTTTGGAAATCCCAGCGTAAGGATCGCGACAAGTATGGAGAGGGCTATGCTTTCAAAAGCAGGAGTCAATTGCTGTTACTTACGCTGCTTTAAGTCATGTTTTGTAAATAGGAATTATTATAGTTGCCCTTCAAAACTTGGGTGTAAGCAGTGCGATTGCGTAATGGAAGTCAATGGAGACTACTTTATTTTGAAAGAAATATTTACTGTAAAGGGACTTCCACTTTGTTTTGCTCTACGGCTTACTACAGTTTGTTTGGATGATTTTGGTTTTTTGTACAAAATTGTTAGAACATCTAAGGAAAAGATTCCCTTGCAATTGAGTTCTGTAAAATCAAAATTCATTGTTAAGAGTTCACCACTTGGCGTAATCGAAACCATTGTTAAATTACCGAATAACAGTTTGAACATTGATTAAAGAAGCCATTTGAAAAGAAAGCGAATGTGTGCAAAGAAGTGTTTGGATTATGATATGCAAAGTTAATTGTGTCGACTCGCTGTCCACACTTTGTAATCTTATCTAACAAGACAAAAGTCTTGTCGAATGAAGGAGACAAAGCCTTTTGTGCCACCTTCAGTGTGTTAACGAGCTGTCTACTCGAGCCTCTCTCTTCTCAGTAGACAGCTATTCTACAAACAATTTCTTCTCGGGCACAAATTACATTTCTATGAAACGTCTCAATTCAAATCGTTATTTTAAAACAATTTCTTACATTATGAGTATGACACCTTAAGAAATGAAAAGGGAACCGGAGTTATATCCCAGTTCTGCAACACCACATGTCAGCCATGAAATTCAGAGAACCAGCTCCTATAGCATTTTCACCGCCTTCAACTCCAC
>VNWY01000963.1:0-23688 GCA_009869845.1 Pseudachorutes palmiensis | reverse complement strand
TGTCGTCCTGAATTGATTTTACTCTGGATGACGTCATACGCCTAATTAATTTCCATTAGAAACGTTAGTTTAAAAAAACAATCGTCAAAAGCCCTACCTAGAGCTCTTCTATATACCTTGCGTGTGACCTATGAAATGCAAAATTGGCAAGTGATTTCAAACCAATTAGAAAGACCCTTCAAAGGTTCTCGTGATCCATCGTGGCCAGATTCTGATGATGCTTTGGCCTTAGGTCGAAGATCAATGTCCTTTAATCAACTGGCTGGACTCTTTACAGTTCAGTGCTTAAAAAGTGTGTGCCACATATGTGCATGTAAGGTAGTGACCGTGGACTTGTATTTCATGGCCAGTCGTTCATTTACCTGGAAATAATTTAGATAACTTTTGTGTTCTGTCATTTGTGACTTTGTAAATTGGTATGGCGACATGTCTTATAGATACAGTAAGGGGCACCTGGTTCCATTGCGGCTTGGAGACTAATCCTAATTAAATTATATATGTGTATCTTCGCCATAATCAAACACAGTCGTCTCATAACCTTCCTAATCGACCTCTGGATTTTCTCAACTAACCTGTGGTGGAACTTCATTTTGTGAACTTCCTTTTGTTTTTGGCTCTTGGGTGAGACGTAACCACATTCGATCCAACATCCAACAATGAGTTACGTGGAACTACAGTGTGAGGTCCATTATCAGTCTGAGGACAGAAAGTTAACCATTAGATACGATTTTAGAAAGCAGAGTTTAAAACTATTATTCACCGGTACAGGTAAGCACTTGTTGATTGAAAAAAAAAACTCCGTGATTGAATCCTAGTTTTTGCCTGTTTTAGTGGGCGCATCTGTTTTGAATAAAGCCGCGGCTGAACATCAATCATGTAAGTACGTGGACAGTACTGCCGACGTGAAGATTGAGTGGGCTGAAGGAGACGACATCAATTTCAAACTCCTGGAGCCTTCTTTAGGTGAGTCAGACCAAAAAAATGAGGATGAAATAGAGACTATAAAATCTCTTCATTTTGTTTGGTAGCCACCCACATGAAAGCAATCATCCAGTCAGCAAAGGTCGCTTTGTTCATGAAACCGACTTGACTTGAAATAACATGCTTTTTGGAAAGGTATACCATTGTAATTTCCACGTCACAAAATTTTGACTAAAAATTACTGAAGATTGGAAACAAGTGTTAACGGAGGAAATTTGACTGCTCAATTGATTCTTGAAATGAAGACTGTGTTGTCTGGGTTCTCGAGTGTTGCTTCTGAAAATGAACCCCGTTGCAACCAGAGGTCTTGCCGAAGGTCAGGTAGTGCGCGTCTATTTTCAGGAACCGGCTCTAAAAGACTGTAGAGAAATGCCTTGACCTCACGAGATAAAACCGGGATTAGCTGAAACAAAACGGGCCGTGTTAAATTAGTTTTGGCAAGGTTTAAACTTACTCTAGTTCGGATTTTCCATGCCCGAGCCATTTGGGCTTCGTAGAGTTTTCTCAAGCTAGAGTCATCAAACGGCATGGATTTGTTGAGCATAATGAACAAGACGATCCCTTTTGAGATTAAAATATGATGAAAAGGAATTCTACAAATGAGAACGTCTCTCGCTTACCAAGGGACCAAAGGTCAGCTCGCTTTGGGTTGTATGGGGAGCCTTTTATCACTTCCGGAGGAGCATACATCACTGTAATCAAAAAATAGCTGCAGGAATAGTACAAATCAGTTAAGTTTAAAATCATACCCGATCCGCAGAACGTAGTTGACCTTTCATCCTCATCTTGAAAAGTTCTGGCAAATCCAAAATCAGCAATCTTGACATTCCACGCCCCGTTGAGTAAAATATTTTCAGCCTTCAAGTCCCTATGCGCAATGTTCCTCTGATTGTGCAAATAGTCCATTCCTGCAATTAATCAAAAGTCATGAATAAGCTGTTACAGTTTGTTCCAGTCATGCTAAACTTACCTTCCAGGATTTGGGCAAACCATCGTCTCGCTCTAGGTTCCCGAACTGCCCCGTTGTCCCTCATGAACTGGAGAATGTCCCCATTCTGGCAGTAGGTCATGAAGAGGTAGTATTTCCCAGACAACTTGAGAATGCTATGAATCCTGACCACATAGTGGTGGTTGACCTTGCAAATCAAATTGACCTCGCGGGGAAAGAACTTCTTGAGGAAGTCCTTTGGTGCCTTTGTCCCATCGATGACCTTGCAAGCTAGCACTTGTTTCTCTCGTCCGCTCTTCGTCGCAGCCTTTGGGTCAACGTATTCTGCCACGTAGACCTTTGCGTAAGCCCCTTCGCCCAGGTTTCGACCCAGAGTGTACCCTGTCTTCCGAAGGGTCACTTCGTCCCCAATGTCATTGGAACTAGGGATCTTTAGGATCTTACTACTTTTGCTCAAGAAATCGTCCGCTGGAAGCGACATCAGAAGGCTTCAAATCGAGCGGTGGAAGCGAGCGGCCGGGGCGTTGCGCTCACGGCGGGAAATCTAAACGTCTCAGGAGGAAAGTAAACAGCCAGCTGGGAAAAATTCACGTTTTTACAAAGGCTCGATTTCTCTTAAAAATTAGGCAAAGGATGTTGATTTTTGGCCAGTTTATTTAACATTTTCTCCATGGTATCACAAAATGGTAAGTGACCTCAAGATCATGTGCTCGTAGTAAAGTCACGGAATCTAATTTAGCTTACTCCATTGTTTGCAGGCTACTTTTGCTAATGATGATTGCAAGCCAGAGGCTGATCGCCTTGACCAACTTGCGTCCACCAGCAGAGATGTTCAGATTGATGACAACTTGGATGTCAAAGCTGTCAACAGGCGTCACAGCAAGGAGATGACACTAGAATCAAAAGGTCAAAGTGGACTCCCAAAGTACGAGCTAACGGACAAGCAGAAGGCCGACATCAAGGAAGCCTTTGACACACTGGATTATGAAAAGTCAGGGTACATTTATACCAAGGATCTCAAGGTGTGTCACATTCCACAGTGACCGGAGTCAGATCAGCGTCAACTATATGTTGGTGTCATTTTTTCCAGAATGCATTGCGAGCCATCGGTTTCGAGCCACGGAAGAATGAAATCAAGAAAATTGCAGAACAAATTGATAAGAAAAGTACAGGTAAAATTCAATTTCTCTGTTTAATTTGTTCATTTGGGCTAAAATGTTGTTCTTGTCATGTTCAGGCAAAGTCAGTTACACTGATTTCTTGTCATTGATGACCTCAAAGCTCGCAGAAAAGGACAATCGAGAGGAAATAAACAAAGCGTTCAAATTATTCGATCGGGATCAGGAAGGGAAAATTACATTTCACAACCTCCAGCAAATTGCAGCGGAACTGGGTGAAACTCTCAGCGATGAGGAAATCAGGGTGAGTTTAACTCCAGCGTCTGGACGTTGACGTTGACCTGACGGTATTATATTTTAATTACTAATGTTTGATTTGCAGGAGATGATCACAGAAGCAGATCAGGATGGAGACGGAGTGGTATCCTGTGATGAATTTTTCCGTATAATGAAAAAGACGAGCCTTTACTAAACTTCCATGAAAGTCAAGGGTCACAAAGTGTATCGTTTCAACGTGTATCCATCCGATCTCAAAAAATTCACACCGCTTGAGCACACTATCGCAAAGTATTCTTTAACTCACAACTTATCTTTTAGCATAATACGGGTCTCACGTTGCTAATTTTATTTTTCTCCATTGACAAATAAAAATGGCATCACTTACGTTATGATTCTACTCTTAATCATTTTAGAAATTGTGTCAAAAATTACCTGCCGAACTTGTGGCACTTTGAAGAATCCCTTGGACGTGCTCTGCTGGGTCTTCATTTCATAGCGGATGACGCCGTCCTCCATTTCCCGTGGATAGAGGTAAGGTTCATCTGCAATCCAGTCAGAATTTGTGAAAATCAAGAACGCAGTGACGATTTCAAACGAGTCGAACAGTTGAATCAGGAACTTTAGCGATGACTCGGCAAGCACAAGGGGAAGGCGGAGCTGGAAAACAAAACCCAGTAAATTATTCTGCATACAAAATCTAAGCATTTTGTTTGTAGATTTACAGCCAGAAAGACAATGTAGTAAATGAAAATTGTAGGGAGGAGAAATAGGGCGATCGTAAACGCAAGTGTCCCAAGGAACAGTTCAGATAAGGACAACTTCACCGAGTCTATTCGAGAACGAAGGGGGTTCCACTTCCGACCAAGGAGTAATCGACCCAGGGAGGTCACCGTGTTGAGCTCGATATTGAACAGTCTGAAAGTAAAAGACCTTCTGTGACCTTCTTCCCCTGAAGAAGAAATGTTTCTGTTTCTTACCTTGTAGCGTAAATGTAAAGACAGTAAATGTGGAATGTGGTCAAACTCAGCAAGTCTTTGACCAATGCAAGTTGAACGGTGATTCCAAAGTATCCTAAATGAACAACTCCGAAAAACAAAATCTTCAGAAATGGCTCCAGCAGACCTGGGAGTAAAATTAATTAGTGCAATTGCTGTGTCAAACTGTTAGTTAGCTCTCACCAATGTATGCTTCCCACAAGCGTAAATGGTAAGAGTAGAAGCTGTGGAACAAGGTATTGAGTGGTGCATTTAATTTCAATCCCGCAGGTGCACCGCTCAGCCAGGCTAGTAATCTCAGCAGTAACTCCAACGTAGCTTTCAGTACCTTCTGGAAATCAATGTAATCCCATGACAGAGAGCGAATTGTCGACGTAAAAAGAATCCCGAGGACAACGTCTAGAATGAGGAGGGCAACTATGTTACACGGTACGATCCAAGTCTCCTTCGGTCGAAATACCTAACACAAAAATGGTAAAAACAATTACTTCATGGAACTTTTATTAATTATACAATATTAAATAGATTCTTACTTGTAGAAGTAGTGAGGCCTTGAAAGATAGCTCCTGGAGACCAAAACTTCGAGATTTAACATGACTTGTAAGATTAATTACCATAATTACATGATTGCAAAGACGTTTCAATTAATTACCAGCAAAAACAAAGACGTTAATTTAATTAATTTAATTACCGGTGAACAAATGTATTCGGGTCCCCAGTTGAGCTAAAACTCACCTCCGCTACCGCCAGAAAACTTGGTCTGACACGGGCATAAAGAAGGAAGAAAAAGTGATTCAAGAGGTCATTGAAGAGGTCAATTGTTATATTTCGACATTATGCGTTTTATTGTTTAGTTTCCTTATCCATTATTGCAAAATGATACTGTTTTAATTACTAGGCATGTTGAGTTGTTGAGTCTACAACAGTCCCAACAAGCCTCGATAAAAATAAACTTATAGAAACTGGAATAAGTGACAACTAAACTGAGGTATTCCTAAGGACATACTGACTTGACCTTGGGTGACCTTTAGGTGTGACACAACTCCTTCGGTAGGAAATGAATTGGACTGACTAAATATGAAAGAAGAGGATTATAAAAACAACAATGAACATTTGGTCAGCATTTTCTTATTTATATAAAATAGTTTGTCATCATTGGGTTTTACTTGTAGTTAATTAGTAGTACATATTGCGTCTGTGCATGTACACAATAAGGCAAATCGACCCAGTGACCTTGGGCTCTCCAGAACACAGTGATTTCCTAGCAAGAAGAGAAATTTTAGTTTAGGGGAGACTGGGCACCTGCTCGATTAATTAAGTCTCTCGGCCATTGTGTAATAAGAACCTGGTATAAAAACTAACAACTTGCGCTGGAATTCCAAATTAGAAAGGACTGGTCATTTCCATTATTTCAGTAAATGCTTATAGAGATAGTGACTTCTACAGGTGTCGCCTTCTTGCTCCAGTAAAAACATGACGTCACGAATGTTCACCCTTTTTAATCTCGGCCTCATTGGTATCTAATACACAATTAACAACAAATTCATTAATTGGAAACAATTTAATAACCAAAAGACTTACATGAGGTCTGCTAGCATTACTTAAAGCACCAAGACCAGCAACGGGACTCTGCAACATGAACACAATGTTTTTGTTGTCGACTGTTTTTCTGCACATGACCTTTTCCCTTCAACTGACCTGTGCAGTTGTACTTTGAGATCCCAAAGGTGCGTCTAACTTTGGTTTCTTTCTAGGTCCTATGGCCTGTAAGGCGGTGAGGTTTGCTTCTCGTTGTCGCATCTCTTCCTGCGCCACACGCTGCATCTACAAGATTTTAAAAAAAATAAAAAATTAAAACGTGCTTTGAATTTAAAAAAAAAGTGTCAAACCATACTTCTTTGGCCTTCGCTTTGAGCTTCGCTTGCTCTGGATCTTCTGACTTGGACCTGCTTTTGGCGGCTTTGATTAACATTTCACGCTCCTGCTCATCGTGTCGCTTCCTTTCTATTTTCTCAAGCTCTTCTAAAAACCGCAGTTGTCCTTTCACGTCCTGCGTCACTTCATACCGATTCTCCAGCTGTGCATACAAAAATATTTTATTAGCATTTGATTAACATATGTTCATTGAGACTTACTTTTATCACATCCAGTCGATGCTCAGCGATGAGCGACAACTTTTCTAGCATTGCTTTGACACGCTCTTCCGTGGCATGAGAGATCATCGCTGCTACTTCTGAGGGAGGCTCATCCAAACCGTGCCTTGCAGCTACAAAAATCCAACCATTTGGATTATTATTGATATTTAACTTGGAATCAAACCGTTTATGGATTCGTAGTTGCTCTTGCTCTAACCTATGGCCCTGATTTTAGCCTGGAGGGAAGCGCCTTGTAGAAAAGGCTCGTCTCGGCAAGAACGGATCTGAGTACCGATCATCTCCGTTGAACCAAGGATACGCTGCGTCTCTTCAGCCAGATTGACACCGCCCATCGCTGCAACGTCGTTAATGTCATCGTCACCACTGACAAAACAGACAAATGTAAAACCTCATTAAACGTTCGTTTTGGACATTACCCAAAAGTGCCACTCGACGCGAATGTTTTCTTGTCAACTTTGTCTTTCCCCTTGGAGCCTGATGACTTAGGAGTTAACGGAGATCCATCAGCTCTTTCAACCTTCATGGCTGCCTTGGACTTTGGAGATGCTTTTGGTGGCTAAATAATAAAATCATCAATTAATCCAAAATGAAGTCAATTGGTTTGATTATGGTTTGACTTCTTACCGTAGCAAACCTCTGTTGCACTGCTGCCACAGTGGAGCGTGGAATGGGTGTTGTACTTGGTATCACCGGTGAAGGAAATGAGTTTGTGGATGTATTGATAGGAGTTATAATCCGCACAGGAGTCGTCGGAATACCTGGGAGTGAGGTTCGGATCTACAACAAAATATTATTTTAATTACAATTAATTACATTAAATTAAATTACATTTGAATGAATACCTGAGACTGTTGCTGTGATGCTAGGATTGATTGTGTAGGCACTGCAACGGCTAAGGATGAAAGTGGTGGGGGTCGAATGCCGTCGATTGTGAGCTCTTTATTCGCCAATGACTGTCGTAAAGGTGGTAAACTTTTCTACAAAAATCAGAAACAAAAACAAAATTGTAATTACACTTTGAAATTACTTTTTTCTTTCTAATTTCAGTACAAAGTTGCGAACCTTGAGGAACCCTACAAGGCACGGTTGTGGTTGGGAATTGACTTCCTTTTGCAGTCGATCTGAAAAATCTTCCGCGTTTACTTTCCCATCCACCAACCCCTGGATGAGCCCACGAACGTTTCTCGCCACAGTCTGACTCTGCTTTGCCGATAATTCCAGTAAAAAGGAGAGGAAATTTTTACATTTCTGTTTTGCAGTGTCCGGTGTCATCTGGAAATGAAGAAAAATATTAAATCCAATTCAACCATCTCCCAACAAAACTTGTTCCAATCAAACCAAAAAAACAAGAATCATACAGAAAATTTTGTTTCCGAGGAAATTGAATTTGAAGAGAAACCGAGAGAGAGAAACTCTTCCCTCTTGCGACTCTCGTTGAAAATCTAGTTTAGAACTTGGTGAGTGAATCCGTTTAAATTAAATGAAAAAAGCCCAACAACAAAACATCCTTGAATATACCGGACAATGGGTGGATTGGGTGGGAAGCGAGCGGGTGGTTTTAATTCTTCTTTGACCAAATCTTTGGTGATTTTGAATGTGTATGTTCTGGACTACCTGGCTAACAGTGGCAGCGGTAGCAGTTGTGGGCGAGGCAGTGATGGACGTGAGCACTGGAGAGGAGAGGACTTGTGGTGATTGTTGTGGCGACACAACTTGATGCATCTGCGGATGCAGAGACAGAGAAGCAGCCATCCCCACACCACTCGGCTGGAGTTGTATTAATTCCCATCCAAAACAAAGAACAAAAATAAAAATAAATCAAACACTGGTTCACAATTCACTACTAAAAAAGATTCGTCTAAAATTCATGCAAAAACGAACAGGGTTCGTTAAAAGTCTACAACTAAACGAACATTTGGCGTCACAAGCACATCTACAGTGTGTTGCATTATTGAGAATTGCAATTTAACATTTGAACTGTGAACTCATCATTCGCTTAAAACCCTCCTCCTGTCAATACACAAATAAATGCAAAAAACGGATTCGCACGCCATTTTCCTAAACTTTCTTTGATTTTTGCAAGCTGGTTTTGCAAAATTCTCATGCTATAGCGCGTTAATTTGTAAAACCGACAGAACCGTACAGGTAAATGTTATTATAATTTCACGAAATTAAAAAAGAAATGACCACATGCACTCCTGGACACGAATGAAAATTCCCCAAAAGTTAAGTTACAGTTTCCATCATGCAAACGAAAGCGATTTGAGATCAGACAAAGGTACACATGCGCACAGAGACAAAAGTGCAATTGAAGTATAAACGCATGCAACAATGAAAGCAAGACGGTAGAATTAATGTGTGGGAGAAACGACCACAAAAGCGGAACACTTACAACTAGTGAGGATTCAGCGGAGTTAGGCAAAAGGTAAAATCGGTAGTCCAAGAATAATACTAATAAAACGTAAGTAAGTGGAAGTGGGGTCAAAAGGTCAAAGAAGATGAAGAAAAAGATCAAGAATTGAATATTCCATTATTCAAAAGATGAGAAGAATGGAACATGAATTCTATTTATAGGGTCAGAGGTTAATTCCCACGCGTAATTCCCCCTATGTCTAAATTAAATGTAATTAAATGTAAAACCCGGTAGCTTAAAAATGCTCACGATGGATGTTTTAGTGTTTCAAGGCTTGTTTCAACTGGTCCTTGAAATTCCTCTGGTGTTAAAGGAGAATAAACTGAAGATTGTTTGAAATAAAAGAGAAATGGAAGTGTTTTTGGGGGTGACTTACGGAATTGCTGGCTGGAGCGGGTGGGACTGATGGAGTTTGCATCGTTCTACTGACATTTGAGTTCAGAGGAGGAGCAGAACTACTACTATGATTAGTGTTGGTGGTGGCTGTGGTGGTGACGGCGATAGACGAAGTTGACGAAGGGGCAACAACGGCGGCAGGAACGGCAATTTTAGAAGGAGGAAGAGAAGGAGGAGTCATGGGGGGAGCTCCTGAGCTCCCTGCTGTCCCTGGGTTCACGACAACAAAAGTTTTTCCTGGAGTCGTCGGGGTCACAATGGATGTGACGACGGAGGTGGTGGAGGATGTGGGTAATATTTGATTGGAGGAAGGTGAGGAAGGGGTGCCAGTTGGTGCCGACGTCGACGGGGGTGGTCCAACTCGTAGCAGTTGGAACTGCCCATTCTCCGTCTTGACGAGGAGGTGATGACCCTGTGCCCCCGCCTGAAGCCCCGGCAAAGCTTGCAGAGTGAATTGCTGCACAACACATACAAAGCACATCCATTAGTTTTTTTAGAATTTCAAAAAGGACCTACCGTACTCAGCCTCCGCATTGCGTCAGAGATTGCACAACTATAAGTAGAAGGTGGTGGTGGATCGAAGTCCAGGCGCTGCTGACCACCGCCGCTCGGAAGAGGCAGGAGGCCTTGATAAGAGGAAGAAGGAACCATGCTACGGGAAGGCGAGTAAGGACCCTTAGGGAAAGCAGGGGAAGAAGGCTGGAGATAACCTCTAGGACTCTGAGAAGTTCCAGCACCACTCGAATCTAACCTACTACGAATCGGCATTACTCGACACACAACGGGGTAAGGACTACTTGTACTTGTGGATGGAGCAAAACTACCAAATGGAAAACGAGCCTGCTCAAAGTAGCCTGAATTCCCTCCTCTATACTGTGGATAAGAAGATGGTTGGTGAAATTGAGCATAACCCGAGTGAGCATGAGCATGACTAGGCCTGGCCTGATTCCCACTGGTACCCACAATAGGTGGGATTGAGCCAACAACAGAGGAATGCGAAGGGATTCCAGGGTGCTGGGACTGGAAATTGAGTTGACTAGAAGTGTGGTGCGGGTGCTGGAATTTGTTGTAGCCCTCGTGGTAAGGGTACGGAACATTCTTCCTAGGATGGTGGCCTTGATAATGATGACCTTGAGCTGGTCCTGCGTTTTGTACTGTAGGATAAAATCCATGTCGACTTGTAGCTTCCATCATATTTTGACTAGGCACAATACTTGGATGACGTTGAGGCCCTTGAGGAGTGGAATGGTGAGGAGGAGGCCATGGATTCCTGCCATGCGCAACATACGCCGAAGTAGGTGAGCGAAGATGATGCCTCGGTGACATTTGTAGAGGCGGTGGCCGATAGTTTGAGTTTTGATGAAAATTGGGCAGTAATTGATCATATTGAGATCGCTCTGGTGGTCTAGGTGGGACTGATTTTGGGCCGTGTTGAATATTATGCGGTGGTGGATACGTATGTTGCTGTGGTAAGTACTTCACGGCTTCGTTTCCTCCAGGACCAAATTGCGATGCTCTAGGCATAGGAATTGAACCGTAGTGGCTAATATTACTAGAAGGGTACATTGGACGAGGTACAACTGCGCATGCGCCTGGCCCTGGCCCTTCAGGCGCTGCTCCGTATTGAGGCACGTATGTGTGAGGTTGTTGTTGTTGAATACTGTTGAGACGTTGGAAATATCCAGGACTAGGAAGCCCACCACCAGCTGCTGAAGGAACTGACTTGATCACACTTTGATGATTTTGTTCTGGCGTCGACTTTTCTCCCAACGGATGTGCTTCTGCGTACTCCAGAAATTGGGAATGGAGCCCTGGATCGTTGGTAAAGACATGATGGGCTTCCGACGGCATAGACGAAGGCTTGGTCATCCCCATTAGCAAACTGTAATTAAAATCAGAGTTTAGTTTCTGTTCATTCGCAATTAAAATATCAGAGCGTACAAGTTTAATGAAGGATCGTCACCACGTTGTTCTTGTTCAGTTGAGTACGTTGGCGCTGTTCCTCCAAAAGCGGTGTTGTTCTGCGCCTGTGCTGAATACAAAGGCGCTGTTTCTTGATGTTGATGATGTGAGTATGAAATGACCGGCGTTGAGTTACTCTGGAATGACGTTGAGGATTCTGTTCTCTCTTCTTCTGAAGTTGACTTTGTAGGAATTTGTTGATGTTGGAGAAAGGAACCTTCTTCATGCTGATGCTGATTAGTTGAACTTTTTCCAAAAATAATTATCCCTGACTCTTCCGCTGGCTCTGGGGTGTGACAAATTAGCTCTAAATCAGGTGAAGGATTTTGATTCTGAGGTGCTTGTTCTGGATAAGGTACACAAGTAGAAGCTTCGTCATCCCTCCTATTATCACAGCTCTCTTTTTTGTTCTCGTCTTCAGCGCTGCTCACTTCCAGCGCACATTCTAACTTTGTTTCCTCTGCTGACGCTTCTGAACTCATTGTAGGAAAAAGGATAAGTTCACAGTGAGTCTCGTCAAAGCCACCTGCTGAAGGAGGAGAGGAACAAATCTGACCCACTTCAGGGGAAACCTTGCCTGACCCTTGTTCTGACGAATCTAAGTGGCCTGCTTCTGGATTCTGTTTGGATTCTACTGGACTAAGTTGGTGTTGTACTACAATTTCCTCTAGAGGTTTTTGAGGACTGAAAGGAAGGTCAAAGGACGGGAGTAGTGGTGGGTTATTAGTTGACTCTGCAGTCGCCTCACTCTCACTCTGATTAACAAACGGTTTAACGAGAACAGTTGAACAGACAGAAGGTGGGTGATTAGAAATGGAGGAATCTTGACTCTGAGCAACGGCGTCGGAGGCCTTGGTGTGCTCCACTTCAGGAACTTCCTTGGTGGACTGAGCAGATTTCTTAAGAAATTCAGAGAACTCTGAAGTATATTCGAAAACCTATGGTGGCATATAGAAGTTAAACAATTAAGCAAATCGGCACCAGTTACTTCCTGGATAAGAAAGGTAAACAAAACATGAGTTCTCGCTAATTCCAAATACTACAAAGGGATATTAAAAATTAAGAGGCACTGCCCTCCTGACAGTTAAAACCTCAGTTGTAAAATGGATACTGAAAGAACTGGAAGTGTCACTGGAACTCCTGCCTGGAAGTTTAAGGAACTGGAAATGCAGTCTGAAATATTCAATTGTTCTCTTCTAAAGTGTCAACATGACCACCACCAGCAATTCATCAATCATCAATTCAATTACTCGACCACGATTCATTCACCAGTAGCGTAGCCGCTGTGGAGTAATAAGAAAGACAAAACCCAAGGAAGGAGTGATATTAAAAATCACACAATCGCCCAACAGCACAACAACAACACAGTTCCAGGAGGTTAAGTCGGTAAGTAAAATACAAGGAACAACGCGCGGTATCTAATTAATCTAATTAAACAACTTAATTAACGAGGAGGAGAGAAGGAGGCTAGTAGTAGCAAATATAGCGAGTAGCGCTAAACAACTAAAACCGCTTCAACGCCCTGCTGTCTAAGCTTCCCTCAGTTCGTCGTCACTAGCATAGGGTACTGCATACTAAAAGTTGAAAACCAATTACCCTAGACTAGCCTGTGTCTAGAAGCACCTTAGGAACATGACGTGAGTATCCTTAAATGCCCTTGATCGATTCAATTACTTACGCCAGGGGGTCCTGATCTGGCAGCACCAATGACTTGAGGTCCGATGAGCATCCTGGGTGCCACTGACTTGGTAGCGATTGCTGGGCCAGTGGCAATGACCGAGTTCCCAGGTACTCCAGGAGTTAGAGCACCGCCACTAGTGTTCATTGCCGCTCTAACTCCGTTCATGTTGAGTAGCGTGACCCCTGGGGGTGCTGAAGGTGACGAGGTGGGCAGGGTCAAGAGAGTTGAGCCTGGCATACCCGGCTGGTACTGGGGTGTTTGGGTGTCCAGTGTTGACCTCGCATGTCACGTCCACTCGATAGTCTGACCCAAGAGGAGGTCGACTTGTCCGTCAGAGACTTGGAACTGATCTGCCAGCCCTCAACAGCCTCACTACGGGCTGAAGCCATTTTCTAACTCCGCCAGGGACACACGAAAATTCAACTGTCGTAGAACACTAGGAAAATAAGGAAAAGGGCGGGAAAATAAAAACAAAATCCAAATTCAAAATTACACTTTTAGAGAGTGAGAGAAACCTTTATTCATCAACAAAATAAAACATTTATTAACCTCCATTCTCACCTTTGACCTCCATTTAACCTCCATTTAATCTCTGCAGCTACAAACTTGTAAACACTTATTCTAAATTAACAACTCTAAATAGAACAGCTGATTGGAACAAATCATCTCAAACTAAATGTATAAAATTAGATTATTTCACCTTTTGACCCTTACATGTTCTTATTCGTCTAATTATCAATTCTTTTCAATAAGTAGTGTAAAGGATGAGGATAATTGACACAATAATAATTGTTTCCTGTAATCCATTCAACTCTTTGAATCCTAAACCTTTGCTATTTGATTAATTAACTTATTTTTGAGTATAAGTTTAAAATTCACTTGAATTTATATAAACTAATGTGAATATTTTGTTTGTGATTTGAGATGATGTTTAATACTACGACAGAGAGTGAATGGGATTACGACGCAGTTGATGTCTCCTACGACTGAACCCAATTTCCCCATGACAAACCATCCCCTCCTCCTCACTCGTACTTCTAAAAGCTTACTCCCATAAGTGTAAAATTTAACGGAATCATTTGGAGTGGGAGGAAGGCGCGCAGGCTCATGACAGAAACCACAACAGACAAAAAGCAGAGGGAGAAAGCCACAATTATTCTGGGGGAGGGTGAAAGCAAACAATAATTGGTCAAAACAGTTAGAAAATTAACTTCATCAAACATGCATTAATTTTACCATAATCCAATCAACTAATTACACTCAATGACGACTTCAACTACCACCAAACAACCTCATTCTTCTCAACACCTCAAACTATTTTTAGTTTGATCAATATTATTGAATAAAACACCTATCGCATCGCAGTGCTAATGCTAAGCACTAAGCAAAGGAATCTGTAAAGAGTTAACAAAAATCAAGAAGAAAGAATAAATTAATTTATTTTTATGCAAGAAACAGTCTGAAAATAAATTTATTCCAAAATTATCACAATCTTTGATCTGGAAAATACCGTAGAAAAGCCTTTAAAGGGTTATTGGTGTCTACCGATCCAATTATATTAAATAAATTACATTTTAGAACCAGTGTTAAAAATGGTCTCAATGGAAGCCGTCATTTTGCTTAAAATTATAACATCAATATTTCGGTCAATCTCTTAAACTCCTGTAGGGACACGACGTCGTCAAATAGAAATTAAAAGCACTTGAAGGTCAACGACAACATGAGAATTTCCAGCAACTCGTTGTTTCGTCGTCGTCATTGTCTTTCTTTTTACGTCGCCTTCTCCGTGGAGCTGTTTCCCATGCGGTGTTATTAATATACGTTGGTGTGACCCCAACAGACTCTGAATTTGACCTTCGTCTTCTGTCAGCCGCTACAGCGATAGCGGTGACGAAGATTACTCGATTCATTCTCACCTTTTCCTGCAAAATAAAATAATTAATTGGTGTAATTGGATGTGAAATATGACAATCGCTTACTTCTAGCTACAATACCAAGGTGCTCAAATTAACTTTTTCTGTGAAAGATCCTCTTGCTGCTATTATTAACTTTTTGTCTTATTTCTTTCGCCGCTGGTGGTGCTTTAGTTGAATGACTTTCTAGATCTATAGGATTACTAGGACCTTGCGCGTTCTTTATCCTGGAGCTTCTCTCATATGCCTGGCCAAGGAATAATAAATAACCTGTTGAAAGTCGGTGGACAGAGAAAGCAGGCAGTACGCGTCCATTTCGAAAGAATATAACCGAAAATACTCGGGGAAAAATCGATGCGCTGACGTAACATATTTGGTTGGATCCATTTCATGCAATTTAATTTGCTTCTGTAGATGCTAAAGAGAAATGGAGATTCAGATGATGCTTTGTTTGATCAATATTGGAGAAAACGGAGAAATAATTTCCCAATTGTGGGAAATAACGTGAGCGTGATGCCTTCTTCGTCTACCACCGTAGGTCCAAGCAGTGCCAAGAAATCTGTAAAGGGCAAAAGAAAGGTCAAGAAGAAAGAAGAGGAAGCGAAGAGGAAAGCAGCAGAGGAAGAAGCAGAGGAGGAAAATGAAGCCGAGTTTCAGAAAGCATTGTTGGAAATCCGAGTCACTGAACTGGAAACCCTGAACGCCGGGTGGGTAGATTTAATCAATTAATTCTTTTATTAGTTGATTAATGGCGATTCAGGTTGAAGAAGAAGAACGATTACTTGGCTACACAGAATGAAGTTTACAAGGTGCAGTTAAGTGAATTAAAAACGGAAAAGGAGGAGCTGGTTGGCTATTTGGAGAATGCATGGACGAAGGAGAAGGAACTTGGAAAAGTGTTGGAAGAAAGACTCATTAGTGCCACACAGGTGAAACTAATTGCCAATTAAGAATTTATTTTACGATTTTTGGAATTCAGAAAATGGCGAGAGATTCCAAGGAGTATGGACTCGAGCTGGAAAAGAAGGATTCGGAGTTTGAAGAAACGAAGGCACTCCTGGAAAAACAAATCCAAGACTTGAGTTATTAGAAGCAGGAATTCCTATAAGTCTGATATGTGTTGATCTGGTTGATTTGTTCTGTTAGAATTGAAGCTGACTGCAATTGATGACTTTCGTCTTGAAAAGGAGAACATGGAGAAGAAATTAGAGTCACTCGAGAAATCACTGGAGAATGAGGAAACCAATCATAAGAAGAAATATGAAGAAATGGAGAACGAATCGATTCTATTCAGAGAAAGGATGAAAGTAGATGCTGTCGAGACACTGCTCAAAATGTCCAGAAATGTACAGAAGGCGGGGAAACTTTGTCTTTCTGAAGCAGTCAAGGCAGCCATTGCTGCAAATGTTCAACTCAGGAAGGAAGTAATTCAGCCAAATTCAAAACAAAAATTATCCGTTTTTTCAAATCTCTGTTTTATTTCAGTTGGAAATTGTGAGTGCAGACAACCTGAGTTTGCGCGATCGCTTGGACTCTGCAAATACGAAAATGAAATCATCAAAGAAGGAATTAGCAGAGGCTCAGAAAATTACGAAAACTGAATGCAAGAAATCCGAACAGTACAAAACCCTTGTTCAACTTTTGATTGAAAAACAGGCTGAAATGGATTCCAGAATTGAAAATACAGAAATCGTCGAAGGGGCTTTGAAGGAGCTGAAAGGAATTCATTCCGGATGTAAAAGTAAAGAGGAAATTGAAGCCATGATTCAGTCTAAAATGAAAGAACTGGAATCTCAAAACCAAGAAATTAAAATGATGCTGAAAATGGAGGCTTCGCAGAAGGTTGAACTGGAGAAACTGAAGGATTTGATTGTGAAGCTTGCCATCACTGCAAAGGAATTGACTGAAGTGAATCACGTTTAGACAAATTGAAAGCTTAAAGTTGAAATCTTAATTTTTTTTCAGGTGAGGAGTTCTGAAGAGTATGAATTCAGATGCTCAAGGTACAAAGTGATGATTGCAAAGGTCCATGAAGAAGCCTGTGAAATGTCTACTTTGGAACCAGAGGTCAAAGCCCGTCTCACAATTAATCTACCAGTGGTTTACCCATACTTTAAATTCCCTTAAACTCAATTTACTGAATTCCGATCTTACTTTTATTTTAATTTCGGTTTCAGTTCCGCAAACAATCTTTGAAAAGTTCTAGAACAAAGGCACTAGTCCAAACCTAAACATGCTTCTGGCGTTTAGGATTGTCAGAATTTTTTTTTTTAAAAAAAACTGAGAAATCGTCCCTTTAGTTTTGGAACCTAAAGGGACCAAAAATAAATGAAGTTTTTCAAAGAAAGGGTTCTAACATTCCATTCATAAATCCATTTGATTTGACTACAAGAGGAATCCAGTGTTGGTGGTCAACTGGAAATCTCTAATAAAAAGATCATTTGTCAAACTTTGCAGCTATTGGTTGTCTTTCTGACCTTGTCAAATGCTGATGGAAGCGAGGTCATTGCTAGTACAAGGACTCGACTGTCTCCCTTTATGAAAAGTAAGGTTTATCTAATTTGACCTAATTTAGTAAAACTTCTTCTCTCATCGTATCACAAGTTATTCATTAATAATTCTGTGTTAACAGAAATAAGGGCCAGTGGTAGTGGTAGGCACATGACGCCGTGTATATAAACAACTGCACTCAAAATTAAAATAATTAATAATTAATTATCCTAGTTCAATTGGAGTTAATGCATTTAGTTTTTATTCAACTAAAAACAATTGGATAAATTCAAACAGCTGAATTCACTGACTATGTTCGGGGGCCACAGGAAA
Organism: Pseudachorutes palmiensis; assembly: GCA_009869845.1. NCBI lineage: Eukaryota > Metazoa > Arthropoda > Collembola > Poduromorpha > Neanuridae > Pseudachorutes > Pseudachorutes palmiensis. Next base: position 6,022 of record VNWY01000963.1, on the reverse strand, counting down.
AACGGCTTTGCTAACAACCAATCGAGTTTAGTCGAAATGTCATTAATTCGGAAACTGAGATTTTAATGATTGATTTGATGTTGACATGATTGAAATTGAATAGAGTAAAAGAAGTGTAATTCCAACGTCAGCTTTAACTAATCCTCCTAAGAATCTAGCTTTTGATGTGACATTTTGATATAGTGCACCATGTTGGTTATACTTTTAAGTTCTATCACTCCGGAATCCGACGAATGTCCACTTCCTTTCCAGTGATGCTCCTACACCAGACAAGCTCTGATGAAAAATCCCTGGGAACTTGAGCAGTATCCCTTGGACTTGAGCTGCGTTAATACTCGGCAGTACTTTCTGCGTGAAGGAGTAAATGTACTCAAGATTTGCACCAAAGGGATGAACATTCAGAAATGTTGATACGATCCCTATGACATTCGCTTCTTCTTCCAGGATTCCTGAAGAACCTTGGAACTCTGGAGTTCTGGAAGAACTGATGATAATACTGGAGCTACTGATTGGATTGGATTTGCTTGTACTACTGCTATCACAATTCGTTTCTGATTTTGTGTCACTCTCGATTTCTGGCAATTGGCAGGGAACTTCGTTGTCCGATTGCGTAGGGGACAGTAGGACCTTATTCTCACAAGAACGAAGTAATTGCTGCAATAAAAAATTAAATTAACAGAGTTCTTTTAAATGGAGTGGAAAATGACCTCTTGAAGCAAGTTCATCTGTGAATCTTTCACTTCCAACTCCACTTTGAAGTCTGATTTGATCAAATCAATTTCGTTTTTGAACGCTTCCAATTGACACCTGAGCGAATCGTTTTCTTCCTATAATTAAACTACCATAAGCAAACGTTCGTTTTTTTTACACTTTTCAACTCTATACCTTCAATCCATGAATTGCTTTTTGCGGGTCATCTCCCATTCGCATTTTCTTTGAAGGAAGGTCGCCATTTTGATCTTCCTTGTCGGAATCAGAAAAATCCATCTCGTCATAGCCTCCTTCGTTCAATGTTTCCGACTGCTCGTTCTTCACTTCCTGCTCAAAATATTGAATCTAAATTACCTTTAAAAAATTGGCTTAATTTACCTGCGCTTGCTTCTTCCACGTTTCGATATTCTTTCGTTGTGCCTTTGTGAAATGATCCCACGCTTTCTTATGGGAAGCTGCCAGAAACACCTTCTCGATTTGCTCAACTGGAATTAAACCAAATTCAAAAAAGAACAAAACCAACCCGTTTTCGTTTTACACTGGATTGAAAGCCCCTGCATCCTTTGATTTGCCAATTCCTTTGCTTTCCGGAGTTCTCCTTCAAACTGTGATTTTTCAACTAGCAATCTCTTAACGTGGGAATGGGTTGATTGAACCATGGAATAAAACGCAGTTGCGCTTCGCTTCGTACAATCCCCTCGTTCCAACCAAGTTATGAGGATTTGTACACATTTCATAAAATGATCGTCCACTGAAAACAAAAACAAAAGTGGGCTGACGTGATTTGAAGTGCGCATGGGCATTACATTTGATGTTTTCAGACAGCGCAGTTGCCTCGTGTTCCGAGAAATGTACGACAGGTGGTGGACTTGGTGGAAGGAGTCTTTCCTGTTCTATCCTATCCCTGTGCCTTTGCTCCCTTTGAAACTGTCTCTGGCGACATTCCCATTCGTAAAAGTCATCCCGCGCTTGCGCATAGTCGACATGAAACCTCCCAATATTGGCATTGTCGCTGTTACTCCCAATCCTTATTCGATATCCTGACAGATAAATCCCACTGTCAACTGTCGACTCCTGTTCGAATCGAATGTGACAGAAATTCTTCTTGCTCATTCGAATTGTCGTGATTTCACCACAACGTTCGAATGCTTCTCTCACAATGTCTTCAGTCATGTTCTCTGGCAACCCTCCGACGAACACGGTTCGACATCCACTCGGTTTATCTCTTGTTGTTGGAAACGGCGCAGACGCATTGGGTGGGAAGAGCGTACATGACTTGCAGTGGATAATTTCCTTCACATTCGAAGCCACTTGAGGCTGAGTCGAAGGTGTCTGTTGAGGAATGATTGGAGTCGGTGCTGATATTTCAGGAAGTGGGACTGGACACTGTTGCAGATGCGTCTGCGCAAGTGGATTGACCAAGTTAATCCCGTAGTATAAATTGGGCTCTCCGAGCAGTGAAGCAGTGCTCATTCCCATCAAGGGGTATCCCATTCCTGCTAGGAATTGGGCCGCATTTGGCCATCCGCTGTTAACACCAGGTGGCAGCGCCTGCCCTTGAGATGAACTTTGATGTGAAAGTAATCCATCTTCAGACGAGTCTGCAGGGACGAATCCATGTTGTGTCGATTGCTGAGAAGACGTTGGTGATTGTTGTAAAAGCGAAGGTCCTGTAGCCATGATTGGGATTCCAATGCCAATCCCCACGTGACCTCCTAAAATCAATTATCATAATCAACTCTAATTGTAATGTTTTACATTACCAGATGCCGGAGCAGCGACCATTCCAATCGTATGTCCAAGTGACACTGGAGCCATTGCTCCTGGAGGATCTGGAGAGTGTCAATTAGCCAAATTAGAAGCAAAGCAGATGACCTTTGTCCAAGGACGTACTCATTCTGCTCCTCTTAAATCCAGAAATCTTTTAAGCGATTCACAGTTTAGCCATTGTGCGATGATCCATCAGTCTCTTCATTTGTGCGAAATCGACAATTTCTGAAACTATTACTTGAACTCTGTTTGGAGAACCTACTTTAGAACAAACAAAAAATTATCGGAGCTATAAATAAATAAAGACGAAACTTTCACCCGAGAAAACCCTACCCGGAAACTGGAGTTATATAGACGGGGAATGCGCAAACGGAAATATTGAGCATGTTCCAGAAATTCTGAACTCAGTTCCCACTTGCAAGCTCATTTGTCAACACCACACGCACAAACACCAGCCTTTAGCAAAAGTTCAAAGTTCACAGTCGGAATGTGTGCCAGTACTGGTAAAGTTCGAGCAAAGCAGCGGATGGGTGGATGGGAAGCCTTTATTGCAGTCAACAATGAAAATAAATCCCTGATCCGGCCATTACTCCAGCAGAAGAAATTGGATCCGAACCTTGGTTTCCGAGGAACGACTCTTTTAGCAACAGCGATTCATCGGAATTCTCCAGAAATGTTGAAACTCTTGCTTGAACATGGGGCAAATCCGAATAAAAAGTCAAACGAAAACGATCGTTATGAACCTCCCATTATCACCGCCACGAGACTCAAGTGTCTTCAACTTGTAATAATTCTTCAAGAAGCTGGGGCTGATTTATCAGTCACTAATTTCTACGGGTAACGTCGTAACGTACTAATAAAAAGTATTGTAAAGCAATTGTAAAAAACTTTCCAGGGAGGACGCCATGTTCCAAGCCGTGGTTGCCAATGCTTATGGAATTCTGGAATACTTTCTGAGTACAAAACCCCATGGCAGTTGTTTCCACACTTCGGATAAACTGTGCCCAATGCACCTGGCAATTTCAGATGGTGAGAATTACGCTAGCAAGCGGAAGTGTTTGTTGATTTTCCTCAAGTACAATTACTCCTGCTCATGCTCCAGACTCAGTCCAAATGCTTATTCACAAATCCTATTGTACAAAGGAAAGGAAAGGAAACTTGAGCTCTGCAAGTGGATCTACTTATCTTCTGGGATTAATTTATTTAGTTTAATTACTAATGAAGAACGGAATGAGGACTTACCAGAGGGATTAATTAAGCTCAGTTATTTAGCTAGAGTTGCAATTCGGAGTCGAATGTCACTCCTAGCAAGGGAACGACGCTCAACGTTTTGTGATGAAATGGCAAAGATTCCGCTACCTCCGAGTCTCCTGAAGTTCTTGATGATGAATGAACTTCCGATTTAAAGGCTGTGGAAGAAGATGCTAACTATTAGCATACAATTGGGAAAATGAGTGATTGACATCAGCACTGGTCTTCTTGAGCTAAAGGAGCCTTGAACACTTTGTAATTTCCAATGGACTTAATGATTTATGGTCTCGTAAAAATTCAGATGAGAATGGATGCTAAAAATATAAGCAAAGTTTTAATGTTATTGTGAAAGAGTCAATCAATAAGGCACCCTGCTGCTCACAATTCTTTTGAATTGTCTTTCTTCACACAGTCACAAATTAGAGATAAGCGACACAATTAGTTTCAAATCAAAACAATTGTTGTAAAACGCATAAAAAGGCACAACGAATTCTTAATTCTTTGTTCATTTATTACAAATTCTGGAGATTCAACTCGTAAACTATAAACTGATGAAAAAACAATTCTAATTGGTTTTGTGTTAAAAAAGTTCAATTAAAAATTATTGCTAATTTCGTGGTCATAAAGGAGAGAAATTGGCGTCATTTTTTTTTGCCAAAATCCTTTCACACGTGAGAATTTCGAGGCGGTGGCGGCAGCCTGTTTTTGGCCAAGTCCACGTCAACTTCTGTCAATCTGAAAACAAGCTGTTTTTATGTCATTTCTTGTCAATTGACCTCGTCTGACCTTTATGATGAGTAGAATAACCGACACTATTCTCCTATTTGATGTCGATGGGACATTGACAAAACCACGACAGGTAAACTCTTGGTCCTTCATTTACAAATACATTTACAATACAAAAGGCTTTTTACGTTGTTTATTCTTGTGTCAAAGGTCATTGACCCCGAGATGTATGAATTCTTGATGAATGAAGTGAAGCCTAAGATCCTAATCGGACTCGTCGGTGGCTCTGATCTTGTGAAGATACTGGAACAAATGGGTGGAGAACAGGGTAAGATTTTAGTAAATTGTAAATTGACGGTGACCTTCACTTTGATTCTTTGATTCCCTTGATTCTAATGACTAATTGTATAAATTGGCTTTTGTTTCTTTTAGCTATCCAGGACTTCGACTACATTTTTTCAGAAAATGGTCTCGTTGCTTATGAAAATGGGAAACTGATTGGAACTGAATCCATCCATAACTTTGTCGGGGAAGAAAAGCTCCAGCGGTTTATCAATTTCTCACTTGGTTACATGTCACGACTGACCTTGCCGGTGAAGCGTGGAACCTTCATTGAGTTCAGGAACGGGATGATCAATGTCTGCCCAGTTGGTCGTTCTTGTAGTCAAGCTGAACGGGATCAATTCGGTGCTTATGACAAGGTAATGTAAAAAGAACAATTTACATGGTTAAGTAGCGTAATTGATTGAATATTTTAAGGAGCATAAGATTCGTGAGAAATTCGTTGCTGCCTTGAAGCAAGAGTTTCCAGATCTAGGCCTTAGATTTTCGATTGGTGGACAAATCAGCTTTGACGTCTTTCCAGAAGGCTGGGATAAAACATTTTGTCTCAGATTTTTAGAAAAGATTCCAAATATTTACTTTTTCGGGGATAAGATCAGGGCAGGGGAGAATGACCACGAGATTTATGAGCATAGTCGAACAATCGGATTTGGAGTTACCAGTCCAGATGACACGAAGGAAAAGGTCAATCAAGTATTATCAAAAATTCTCAATTCTTAAATAAAACTTTTAGACTGGAATGGTACTGAAACTGTCAAAAAAGTAGAATGAAATTGAAGGAGACTCCTTCCAGGCTATCTCCTTGGTTCCCATATTATTTTTAATTTATAATGCGTTTTGTTTCCTTGAGTTGGTACTGTTCAGGGCCTAAAAAAAGAACTTCAACCAGCAGCAGCGTTTGATTGACTTTTTATCTTGTCCGGCGTAAATATCTTTGACGGGATTCAACATGGCGGAATTCACCCCTTGGCAGCGTATGAAAGCATACGAAACCCAAACTCGAAAGATCGAAGACCACTGGGTCAACTTGGCTCGTTTGAAGGTAACATTTGAATGTTTTTATTTATAATTTGGGATCCTCCTACATTTGAAGGTACACACAATTTCCTAACTGTAATTTCTCTTCCAATTTTTTTTAGAAAAAATGCGAGACGCCCGAGGAGAACGTTATTGTTGCAAAGATGGACGAATGCGAGCCCTACTACACTTATTTCAACAACGG
>VNWY01000962.1:0-23724 GCA_009869845.1 Pseudachorutes palmiensis | reverse complement strand
CAACTCTCAAAGTCTCAAGTCAGAGTCAACTCTGAAAATCTCAAGTAAGAGTCAACTCTCAAAATTTCAAGTCAGAGTCAACTCTCAAAGTCTCAAGTCAGAGTCAACTCTTAAAGTCTCAAGTCAGAGTCAACTCTTAGAGTCTCAAGTCAGAGTCAACTCCGAAAGTCTCAAGTCAGAGTAAACTTTGAAAGTCTAAAGTAATAGTCAATTCTTCCAGTGTCAATTCAGAATCAACTCTCAAAGTCTCAAATGAGAGTCAACTCTCAAAGTCTCAAGTCAGAGTCAACTCTGAAAGTCTCAAGTCAGAGTCAACTCTTCATGTCTCAAGTCAGAGTCAACTCTTCATGTCTCAATTCAGAGTCAACTCTTCATGTCTCAAGTCAGAGTCAACTCTTAAACTCTCAAGTCAGAGTCAAGCCTGAAAGTCTCAATTCAGAGTCAACTCTCAAAGTCTCAAGTCAGACTCAACTCTCAAAGTATCAAGTCGGAGTCAACTCTTAAAGTCTCAAGTCAGACTCAACTCTCAAAGTATCAAGTCGGAGTCAACTCTTAAAGTCTAAAGTCAGAGTCAACTCTCGAATTCTCAAGTCATGTTGCAGTGCACCGGCGTCTCATCGTTCATCATTTCTTATCGCCGGTGAGTCACGGCGACTACTTCTGTGGGAAATATGGCTTCGTGCAGCCGGTCTGATTGATTGAAATGCTAGTTTGCCTCTGGAGCCCTGTAAGTAATTAAATGCACATTAATTCTAATAAAAGCTCAACAGTTTTTCAAAAAATCATAAAGTCATATGCCTCTCAGCAATTAGTGCTGAACAGATCATTGGAACAGATTGGTACATTCTTGAAAGACGTCTGTCTAGAACGGCAGTCCGAGCAATAAACTAGTATGAGGTCTTCCATTAAAGGGCCGTCGTATAATCGGTTTAATAAAACTAAAACGAAAGAGTCACAGGTGTCGCGTCGTTTGCTCCCGTGGGAGGCTTCGATTGGTTGAGAGAACAGCCAATAAGAATATACCGGTTGAATATAAACCCTGAATTCTGAAGCAAGAAGCGTAGAAAACGTAAACACATTCCACTATCCCATACCTTGAATCCTTATTACGTTTTTTAATTAGATAAAAACTTTTGCCTTTTTAGTTAGATTTTGAAAACTTTGAATCTGTCAAATAGCGTCTGCTGCCAGAATTTTTATTTATGAGCTTAAGAGGGTCATCTGGGTCATCCAGGGGATGCTCGATGCCAACCATGTTACGGATTTGTTTTTTAGTTTGTTGGGTCCTAAGCACTCTTTAGATCCTTTTTTGGCCTCTCTGTTGAACTCCCAAGCGGTGTCAACAACTGAAGCCACTTTTGAATTGGATTTAAATTGTTACCATATTTCATATTCTATTGTTAGTTTTCATTATTTTCCCTTCATTTCCATTAAAAATTAAGTGACCATTGTCAGACACCTCATTTGAAAGGAAAAAATGATTCTATACCATTACCACAAGCTGAAAATAAGGCAACAAAACTTGCAAATGAATCAAAACATGAATGAGACGAATGGGGATCTGTTTTCTTTTCAAAAGAGAGTGAAAAGTTGTATTGCTTCCTTTTCTTGAATGCATCAAAGAATTTAATTTCTTTTTGCCAATTGGAAATACAAAAGTGAAGTGTGTACAATTTCATGACAAAATAATATCAGCTAAAAAGGACTTGATGTCTTGTCCATGCTGGCAGGCGATAGTTTGGGACCAGAAGAAACGTTATTTATCCGTAGATTGCCCGGTATCCATATCCATAGGCGGGATAACCGGCGTATCCGTATGAAGCGTATGGGTAGCCGTATCCTGCAGAGTAGACTGATGGGTAGCCATATCCGTAGAGGAGTTGCTGTTGAGCTTCAAGATCTTTTGGTGCTGCGGCTGGTGCTGGTGGAGCAGCCATGACAGCGACGAGGGCAAAAGCCAAGACAATCTGCAGAAGTCAATCATTAAACGTTTGCTCAATTTCAAGCCGAAGGCCGTTATACTGGCTTACCATGTACTTGAACATTTTGGACGGTTGAGTTTGAGTTTGGAGCGGAAACTTGAGGTTTGTGATTGCTAAGAACGTTTGATGTCTTAGATGCTAGAAGCATCCATATTTATACTCTGGCGCTTCTGAAGAAGATGTCAGCTTAGACTCCGCCAGCCGATCCAACCCCTCGAACGATAAAGTTTTATGCTATTGATAAATGGACACGGATGCCCGGAGGAGCCTCCAAATCAACATCATGAGCAATATGACCTTGGCCTGCTCAATTCTGGAGTAGATCCCCGTGATGTTTTTTTCCTAATTTGGAAAAATAAATACTGGCTTTGTCACGACATTCTGAGATGGAGGAAAGTAGTAAGAAACTTGACTTGTAAAGCCGGCTTATAGACATGGAACCATTAATAAGATAATAAGTTTTTGCATCCTATAATTAAAAACCAGTGAATAGAAACTAATTATTCGTCAAAGAATCAATTTGGAAGATGATGAGAACGGAAAACATGGTGACAGTGACACAGTGACCAAAATGTATTCAATCGAAGCACCTTAAAACTTTTGGCCATGTGCCAAAATGTTACGCAACAGCATGTTCCAAAATTGCCTGGGAGCCAAAAAATCTTGGGTGTGGTTCCTTTGTCTATTGTTGTGGTCATTAATTGAACAGAATCTTCTGGAGGCGTCCATTGTAAATGGACCATTAATGATTGATCAAGGACGAAGAAGACTCATGGTCCATTAATCACCATTTAGAACTTGGATTCTGCTTCTACATTATTTTACAAAAGTTTAATTTATAAACACCAATAAGCTACAACCTGCCAATAAGTTTATTTAGACACCAGCCCACGACGTGATTTGGGCGGTGACAATAATAATAAAAAATGCTCACAAAACAAAAGTCGTTGATTGTCTCCAGTCTGGGCCTGGAATCATCAAACGAGTTTCTTCGTTTTGCATAACAATGCTTTCTGGAAATATCGACGTCCAATTATGATCAATACGGAAGCCTGGAAACATCGTAAAAGCCTGTTGGTCAATCTACGTTTGATTCAGCCGTGAATTTTTCCATCTGACATTATGCTAATCCTAATTATAAATTGATGGAGTCGAGTCTTCGTTTTCCGCTATGTTTTCATACGCTGAGAATATTCCTGTGCTTGGCTTATGAAGAAAAGTGAGTCTTCAAGGGCACTACCTTAATTAGCAATGAAAATCCTATCCACCACTTAAATTAAACGACACATCTGGATAATTAATAGAAATCCATTATTTGAAAAATATATTGAAGTCCCATTTTGATATGATGCGAATGCGGATGTTGTTCCTTCGCCTTTGTATTGAAATTGGATGTCGTCATTTCATGCTGGCCACATGTGGCAAAAGCGTGAGACTGAATGTTGATTTTTTGCAAGTGGGCATAATTGCAGATTAGTTATAAAGATTGTGTGTCGGATACACATCAGTGCGTAAGCCTAAGTTCATAAAATTATTGTAAAATTAAAATTCTACGGCAGTCCCTGCTAGCTCAAATTCGGACGTGTGGTTCATGTGACCTTGGTTATTGTAATAAAAGTAGATGGCTAAGCTAATGGTTTTAATCCAGACGTATTGCCAAAACCCCATGTGTTAAGTCCCAATTGCTTTTGTGTCATGATTCGTTTTGGCGTGTAATTAGTTTTCAGGGATAATTTATAGGCAGGTTCATCGAGCTGTCTTTAAAAGGAATCTTCTGCGGAGTAATTAGAATTGGAAGATAAGTTTTTTATTCGGAGCATTGACGCAAGTGTATACAAAAGATTTAGTTTACATGATTAAAATCAGGTTCGTACAAATCTAACGTAAAGCGGGTGACGCCTGAACACAAGGATTATTATTCATTTGACACGGATGGCCAGTATAATTATAGTTTGTTCAGAACTTCCCACCATATCCATATCCATAATTACCATAATTTCCCCCATATTGCTGGCCATAATAACCGTAGTTTCCGCCATACTGGTTACCAGAATGCCCGCCCTTTTTGCTTCCTTTAAAAAACTTATCCCATTTAAATTCACTTGGTTCCAAGTCGGCGGTTTCACCCATTGTGTCTCTCGTGTGCCTTTGCGTGAGCCTCAATGACGCTTCCATTAATCCATGTGGGGCGGTTTCTTTCAAATGTGGAGAAAGCGTTGATGCTGATAATATGTTATTTTCTGCAGTCGTTGTTGAGGTATCAATTCTGGCACAATTGCATACACCGAGGGCTGATGTAATTATAAGCAACACCAGGCTCTACGTCCGAAGGAGAAAATTTTATTAAAATATTAAGATTTGGCGTCTTAATAAAACTTTTTCGAAACTTTTAACAAACCTGTTCAAGCTGCATTGTTTAAAAAGTGTTCGTAGGTTTTGGCAACTGGACGGTTTACGCTTGGACGTAATATTATATACCTTCTGCTTCAAGATCAGTAAGAGGTCCTTCATTTTAACTCATTGAGTAATTAAAAGGGTTGAAGGATGTTTTAAATTGCAGAAATTCAAGGTAGATTTTATGGAGAGTCAAGGAGATCAATGACATAACCAGAGAAGGCTCATTTTGTCTGCCATTGGATGTTGATGCGTAACCTTTGAAAACCTACGAATAAGTCACATGCCAATTTTGGAGTGAATTAAAGGATTTATAATATTTATAATATGGGTCAGCATTTCCTTTGATTTGACTAAGAAACGTGTTTCTGAATATACGTTGAGAAATGCATTTAAATGTCACCTCTACGATTTTTGTCAGGCTAATTATAGACGTCATTATAGGCTTTTCAAATCCGGATTTGCTCTTTGGACTCTTGATTTGTTTGTCATCCTTTCAGAAACAGGATTTAATGGAAATTCCCGAATCGTAATTTCTTGCTAGACAAGCAGATCCGGAACATTCTAGATTACGTCAGCCACTTCATTTTAATTTCTTGTGCCGTTGAAATTGATCTAATTTCAGGTTGGCGTTGGTTTTTTTTTACAGAAACACCTGGGCCACAGGTAATTTAGGTCCAAACTGACCATGTCCATCATATTGGAAATTGACTGGCATTTTTGTCTTTCCCAGTGCGGAAAGGTAGTGGAAGACCTTCGAGAAAAGTCAAAGGCAAAAAGTAGTTGGAGCAATTAGAATCTTGGAATTTACATATTCCCTATTAAGGTTCATAAAAGATTTGCATATAATTAAGAGCAACTAAAATACAGGATAATTATTAGCAAAACTTGTGTTCTAATATAACCATTGGAATCATCAAAGGAATTGCGTACCTCTTGTCAAAAAATTCCTTTCGTGCTCATCTTTTACAAGTTTAAAATGGAACGTTCTGGATAGTTGAGATGCGCAATCTTTTATTTCTAGTGCAAACTGGATGGCTAGGTACCAGATTTGCCATGTTCCAATTTATACATGGACGATGTTCGCATTATGCTTCTTAAAGAAGTAATTAATTTCCAATTAAAATAAACTTCCAGTAGCGTCGCAATGCTGCGGATTGTGTAAGAAACAACAGCGCAATTGCAAAAGCTTGTAATTAAGGTATTAGCGAAATTGCAAAATTAGCTAGAAAAATTACAACATTTAATTACAACTAATTTATTAAAAGCTTCTATATAAACTCCCAAACCAACTTCCTATCCCTAGTCTTCGAGTACATCACACCTTATCAGCATTCATCTAAAAGTCACTTCCGTCAAACCGGTCCAGTTCCATTGACAGAAATGAAATCTCTGGTAATTTTCATCAGTTACAGTAGATTTTTGCTTAATTGTCTCAATTTTTCTTTCAGTTGTACTTGTGCGTCCTTATTGGGCTTTTGGCAGCCATCTTTGCCCCAACTGCTTCCGGAGTTCCAGTGCCAGATGAACAGAATCAAGCAGGCCCGGAAGAACTCTTGGCGAATTTGGAGTCAAATCAAGAAGATTCCAAGCCGTTTAACCTACAAGGAGTTCAAGGAAACAGACGAGGCCATGGAATTTACTTTGGCGGAAAGAAATGAAATTCTACCCACAAGATCCGGCATCAAGAAAAACCATCGTGGGGGTTATACTATTCTTTCCTATTCATAAGCAATTCAAACTTCAGATTAAATTCGGAATTGGTAGAAACATAGGAATTCAGAGTGAAAGCTTCAATATGAATTTATAAGTGATGGTGGGATGGTGATTGTAATAAAACTAAATTACACCTGAAACTTCTAAAAGCCTGAAATTCAAATACAAAAATAATTTCAATTGCTGCACTTGGTCAATTACAAATTAGCATTATGGGGTATAATATTCCTAACGGCGAATTCGTCGAAAACCCTTAAGTTAATTGGAGTTAAGGCAGGCACAAAAATAGCTATTATTTGTGCTTAAATTTTGCACATCATGTTTGCAATTTTCTAAACTACAGCAATACCGTTTTAACTACCTTTGCAAGTTTGCTATATAAGCCTATTCAAAAAAGCTACGAAAGAGACTGAAGCACAGCAGTATAAACTAAACCTAAAATTGTCACTTCGAATGGTTTCAAAAATGGTAAGAATTTGAAGGTAGAATCATCATTGGTATTTGAATTCCTTTTTTTTTATAGATTTTCACTGGAATTATCGTATGCGCTGCTTTTACAATTATTTGTGATTCCGCACCTGTAGAAACCTCGTCAGCAGTGCCATACTGGAAGCCAATTGCCGCTCTTTCAACAAACCCAAGCTCAGGAACGAAATTGGGAGGGCAGCATAGTACTGAAAATGGAAGTCTTCCAAACGAAAATATAGGACAAGGCTCAATCGAAGCTGCGCATGCGGATTCTAGCTCTGCTGAAGGCGACAGTGCTGAGGCATCTGGTGAAGCCTCACCATCAAAGGGCGCCATCTCTCGTCCATACGCTGGCCAACCACAACAAGTAATTTCGTATGCTGCTACCACGCTTAATAGCGCAGGCACAATCGGAGAGGGCGAAGTTCAACAACGACCAATCCAGCCAACTCCAGTTCGAGGCGTAATCGGGAATATTGGAAGCGCTGTGCGAGCCAATCAGACTCGCCCGATACAGTCAATTTCGAACCAAAACTATTGAATAACTCTACTGAGAATCAGAAGTTTTGACCGTATTTTAGATGTGGCCGGAACCATAATTAATTTCGGCGAAATTGGTAATTTTAAATAAACTTTTCAAACTGGCTTGGAAGAAATAAATCGTTTACTCTGAAGCGAATAAGTACTGCGTTCAGTCCTTATTAGTGGAATAAATATCTTGAGGGTTTTGACCTTTTCCTATGTCATTCCAAAGTTCATCTGGAAAGCAAGGTATACCAATTAAAAAGCTGGCTCCAATTATCCAATCAGGATATGGCCCTCAGAGGTACCTACATTTAGGAAAATCCCGATTTTAAATTACGGATGTATAGATGAGTGTATGGCTTTTAAAGTTTTCTGCGACTTAATTACAATTACCATAAGCTATTTGTTATTCAAGCACGCGTGACGCTCAAAAGAACTACTAACAAACTCTTATTCATTCTGCTTCATTTGAACTTCGTTTTCAAAGGTTGTGAGTCACATCCGTAGGTAGTGGCGCATTAAGTTGGACGGCTGGTCATCGTAAAGCTGACAATTAAGCCTCCAATATGCCTTGAGTAACTGCACAATTATGCTTCCAAGAAGTCTTTCCTAATTGCCTCGTAGCTTGCCTGATATTTGTATAAAAGTGTTCCTCTAGAAGTAAATCTTCCAGTTCATTTCGTTTTCATTTGTGCATTTGAAAACAAGGTTGAGAGTGGAAGCAAAGATGGAGAGCAAAGTAAGATTGTGTATTTTTAAATTCGTCGTCAGAAATGTAAAATTGTAAACTCTTTCAGATTTTACTGTTTGTTGCTGTCATTGCAATGTGCGCATGCTACGTGAGTGCTAAATCTGTACCTACTGTGACAACGATGGGTGCTGACATTTCGACCACTGAAGGGACCAGCACTTCTACGGAAGCCGATGGCCAAACCATTGTCATAGTGGAATATGTCAGGCCTAGGCTAGATTTCTTTGTGGAAATCTACAAGGCCGAAAATTCCTCAGAGATTTCTTCAAAGGAAACTGATACCATTGAGACCACTACAGACGCTAACAGCATGGAGTCAGAGGACAAACACAAACTCGAAAAATAAAATGTAGTGCACAAAGTCGGTACTATTCAATAAAACTCGTCCAACAATTTCCGAGATTCATGCCGCGTAGGTTTTATTTTCCACAATGTCCATCCATTGCTTATTCCCAAAACTAGGAATGCCTTATGCTTAAGCATCCAGCACGAAACATTTGCATCTTCATCAATGGACGTGAACAATATTAAAAGTATTTTGGAAAACGAATTCTCATTGTGTGCAAAAATAGGAGTTTAACCATTAATATTTCTTCTGTATATTGCATCAATTTGCACACAATAAGAATTCTTAGAGGCAATTTATACGAAGATTTTTGATGCATTGAAAACTAATTGCTTCCACGCACTTCCCAGTATTTACAATCACTGCAAAGAATGAAGTAACGCAAGGAACTATGAGGATCTTCTCTCCATTCCTCTTGCTAATTTTTGGCATCATTTTGAAAAGGTGAGCATTGGAGTTTTAAAATATTTTATTAAATGTTACACGCCTACTGAATAGGGTATCATCGGAACTCATTGAAGGAGGAATGAATGACGGAGGTTCAAGATTGACGAGGAAAACCCGGAAAGTGGAGAATGCTAATGAAAATGGCGATGACGATATTGGTTTCTGCAGCTGTAATCAAGAAAAGTCTCCACTAAATCTTCCTCGTAATTACAACAAGTTTGAGATCCCGACTCCCACTCTTCCGAATTCAACTACCGAATTTGAAGTTCTCGACATCAGTGTAGGTGTCCTGATACGGAAAATTAGAGAAATTGATGAACTTGAAGAGGTGGGTATAAATATTTAGATGCATCATTTCTATGAGTTTTCAATTTGAAAAGTGCAGGAGATTACTGTGGAGATGGATTTCATCGTCACTTGGATGGACATGCTCATTTTCGAAGGAAACAAGCACCTCTTCGACGAAGATTTCACTAACGAATCTTTTGAAAAGTTACTGAAGCGATTAGACTCGGCATTTCTTCGGCAAATTTGGAAACCGGATCTTTTCATTGGTAGAACAACAAAAATGGTAATTTCCTCAAGAGCTTTTACTTAAATTTTTTAATTCAATGACACAGAGCATGTGGTTGAAATTATACGTCCTGACTTAATATCTAAGCCAATCAAGCTAAATGTCAATCCAGCGGGACCAATCATTTATTCGACAAGGTAGCACTGTAATTTATTATTTTACACTCCATTTCTTTCATTTGGAATTTTAGGGTGACAGTCAAAATGGACTGCGATATGGATTTTCGCTTTTACCCTGCTGACACTCAGCATTGTATTTTCAAAATTCGAAGCTGTAAATATCCATTCCATCGATCTTCTGAATGTGACTGGATTAGCTGATTTTAATTAATTGTAGATTCCCATACTGCTAAGGAACTCAACCTCCAGTGGATGAGTCCAATCGGAGTCTTCGTTTTTGACCCAAGCGATACAAGCTTCGATGTAAAAGCGTCGGATGTGGAAGTTTTAAATGTGACGGAATCCCACGACTTCCTTTACGATGGTTACAGTAAGGAAATTATAATAAGGAAATCAAAAATTGATTTTAATCTAACGTAGTTTGATTTCTACTTAAAATTCAACTAGCGGAGACCTATACCATTCTTCAGTTTACACTGTCCGCTCGTCGTAAGATGAGTTATCACTTAATCCAAACTTACTTGCCAAGCGGTTTCTTTATTGGAATTACATGGCTTTGTTTCCTTACTCCAGCATCAATGGTGACGCTCAATTTGCAATTCCTTGGAAAGAAATGAACCAAAGGTTTCTTTCTAGGTGGAGGCAAGATTGGCTATAAGCATGACGACATTGCTAACACTCACGGCCATGTTTTCTTCCATTCGAGATAGCACACCGATTGTCAGCTACGTGAAAGCAATTGACATTTGGATGGTAATTTCGACCTTAGCATGCTAAAGAATATTAACGGAATGGTCTGGAAGAATTGCAGCTTGGTATATCTATAGATTTCCTGCATCGTTTTCGTATTTGCGACCCTCTTTGAATTTGCGTTGTTAGTGTGGCTTCGGTACGAACATAAACACGAAGACACCCCTGATAAGCCGGAAGCAGAAGAGGTATTGCGACAAAATTTAAATTCGATGTGCTTGAGCTTTGTTTGACTGTTCCGTTGATTCTTCAGGATGAAAACTATCCCATGGTTCGACGGAATGAAGATATTGAACAGGATGAGAACCTTCCAGGTCTAAGTTTTACAAAGAAAATACGAGCACGACATCGACAAAGAGAATCAAGCAGGAGGTCGGACAAGAAATTTCAAAATGCGGCAATCATCATTGAAGAATTTGCTTTCTTCGGCCTTTTCACCGCATTCCTTGTGTTTAACTTGATCTACTGGCCATGGCTTTTAATTCAATCGGACTATTTCAACTGGAAAGTCGACACTACTTACAATGCCGAGGAAGATTAGAAAAGCCCAACTAAAATAAGTATTAAAAATGACTCAAGTTTTGGTGAAAAAGTTTGATTTTATTGTAATGTTTTCTTTAAATTAGCCCCACATTTAGGTTTTAGAAATAAGTAGTGTAGAAACCATGGTGGTATGTTGGCTGATGCTGGTGATAGTGATTGTGTGAATGATGTCGGTCGTGATTGTGTTGATTTGGATAGCCATACCATCCATAGGAATCATTAATTCCGGTGTGCTCAAAGAGATATTTTTGCTTCCGCTTGCCTTTCTTAGCAACTGGCTCGTCATTTTGCTCGTCATGTTGCTCGTCATCGTCATCATCGTCATCGTCTTCATCCGCCGGTGCTTTCTTTCCCGGCTTATTCCCTTCGTCGTCGTCATCATCCTCATCATCGTCGTCATCGTCTTCATCTGTGGCTTCTTTCTTTTTCGGCTTTTTCTCTTCATCGTCGTCATTGTCACCATCTTCGTCTTCATCTGCGGGTCCGTCCTTTTTCAGTTTTTTTCCTTCAATGTGAAAGTCTACGTCGTCATCGAGTTCAAGTTTCTCCAATTCTAAGTCATCGTCGCTTTCCTTGTTCATAGCGTCCTCTATCTCAGATGCTGGCCCGCTCTCGTCATCCCGCTCTTCGTCGTCGTCGTCATCATCGTCGTCATCGGAGTCGTCTGTGTTTGGTGTGCTGGAAACGGCGATGGCTTTGTTCTCAATCTCTTTTGGTTCATCTTCAGTCGATCTGGGATCATAGCGATAACTTCCAGTGTTGAGAATGTTTTCAAAGGAATCGTCCCCCGAGTAGATGATTGGCACTGGAACGACAACTTCTTGGTGACGAAAAGCGTCGTGATGATTTAAGGACGAGTGTGGCGCTCCATTTGTAAATGCAATGAAAACGCAGCTGGAAACTACAAACTACAACAAGAAAATATTGATAAATTCAGATTTCATGGGTTAAACTTTGTGCTTACCAAATTGAATTTCCAATTCATGCTGTTAATGCTCTAAGTAACTTTTCAATCGAACTTAGTTCCGTATGTGAGGCTCAATCTTCAACAAAGAATCAAGAATGAACTTGGCAAGCCAAGGAGACCGACCTCGGTGATTTCCTTGTTTTGCATAAACTCATACGGGGTGAATAAGTAGTGTCGTTGAATGAATACAAGTTTATTTGCATAATCCGGTTTATGGGCTTAAATTTTTCGGAGTTCAGGATTGTCGTGGAAAGGTCAACCAACCCAAAAAGACATTAGAGCGCCCATTGGTCAAGCCAGAAGTCAATTCACTTGGGAGCCTTAGCCTCTAGGAACCGGTTGCGCATAATCATTCGTGAACTGCAGCGCGTGCATGACCGAAAATTCAAAATCCAAACCAGATTTGGGGCTTTTTCGCCAATCTTATTCAAATTGCGGTGTGTGAATTTTTCAACACTAGCGTTTAATTAAAGTTCAGGGTAGGGTACCGCGTTGGATTTAAACTAGGCTGAATTTATTTGAGTTTTATGAATTACTCCTGAGGTTAGACATTTTGCTTTTCATATTTGCAAGACAAAATACCATACGAAGTAGGAAATGCTGGCAAAGTTAAACCCCCATTTAGTACTTTATTACACACGATTTTATCAAACATGGCTCATCCTTTCACAACTTATCAATAAATTACTGTATGGATAAATTGATTTGCACTGGAATGTATTAAAAATTACTATTGCATGTCACGATCGCTTGATTCTAAGAGCAAACTCCCTACGGAGCCGGAGTCTTACGTACCGAAAGGGAAAATGTTGGCCTCAAATAAATTAATATTTCTCCAGCTTTCAACATCGGAACAACACATCGAGTAAATGATTCCCGAACCTTAAACTCGGATTATCAAAAGCTACATTCACCGCCGCAGTCATTACCGCAGTTTTGGCAGTCATTACTGAAAACTTGCTGATTTGGACATAAATATGATTCAATTTTAGATTCGATTCCGAACAAAATTTAATTTTTCAAACTCCAAGTTTTCATTCACTTTGGACTGTTATGCCCATTTTTATTTTAATATTTTGTCTAGAATACACCCCTTTCAGTTTCATTAGGAATTCTACAATGATTCGGGTCACAATTTCAAAATTTGCAGCGTTGAGATCCCGCAGATTGAACATGTTGGCTCCAATTAATTGTATTACATATTAGAAGATCCAGTCAAGATTTCTCTCGAGATTTGGTTGTTGGCCATTCAGGTATGGAATTGGAATCTTGGAGAGTTTGGTGCCTTATTTCCATCCCCATCCGTGTTGGATGACGGGGTGGTGCCTCTTGATTACTGGGCCCTGTAAGAATACATTCAATATTTAGAAATACATTTAGAAACATCTAAAGATATTAAAATACTCACCGCTGCGTGGATTATTGGTGGTGGACTGTATGGGAACTGGAAACAAATTATGATCAATTAAGAGTACATTCCATAAGCATAGAAATCGTGGATTAATTAAGTGATACATACTTTTGGTGGCTGATGGTAAATGTGCTTAACGGGCTGATGCTTTGGCCAACCCCATCCCCAGCCACCGCCTTGACCGCCGCCGCCACCGCCGCCTCCTGTTGGAAAAACCGAACAATTTACTCAGGCTGCATCAATCAATCAAATTGCCAGTTTTTGAAACACTGTCGAACCTCCAAAGCCGCCACCGCCTCCTAGAAAAGAAATAAAAAAAATCAATAAATATGTCTGGTTCAGTCACGTTTTTCTGACTTACCGTAGCCTCCGCCGCCATATCCACCATGATGACCTCCGTGACCTCCTCCGTGACCGCCATAAAGGCCACCGCCATGGCCGCCACTAAAACGAACAACGATCATTAAATCCAATACTAGGAATTTGGCAGACTCTAGATCATTTCCCTTACCCGTGACCTCCTAGTGAGTGGCCGCCACCTTTACCACCGTATCCGGGACCCTAAGAACAATTTTATGTTAAAGAATGAAAATCAAAAATTTAATTTTCCCGATTGCTTACCCAATAATACCAAAACCCGCCCTTTCCACCTCCCCTGCCTTGTCGGGTGGGTAGAGGCTCATAATACGGGTATGGACTTGCGTAGTCTGAATAGTCGTCGATGGAGTCATAGTAGCTGTCTGCATAGTCGTATGGCTCATAAAATTGAGCAACGACATATGCCACAGAGAGCAGCAGTACCGCCTGGAAGAAAAGCGATTAATTAGCATTTGTATCGCTGATTGGTTTGAAGGATCTAGAGCCCTTACCAATTGGGCCTTCATTTCTGAAGGTGTCCCAACAACTATTTGGGAAAGATTTCGTAGGTCACAGACAATGTAGAACTAGACGCTCCGACTTCCAAAAGTGGACGAATCAAGTTTTCCTGTGATGCCCGTCTTTATATCTCCTCTGCCTAAATCGCCACTAAAATTCCATGAATTAGAGAAGGTGAATCGCGTGTGTAGATATGCTCTTGTCATTGCCCTCCTCCATGTCTGACCGGTAATGAAGTGCACATTGAACTCAGAAGTCAGCCAATCAGAACCCTCCATCCCTCCAGGGACATCACACCCGAAGAAATAACGAAAACCTGTCCATGCTACTCTTTTCATTACCTGTCGAAATAATTGTTGTCAATTTTGTAGCAAACCTGTTTCACAACACCACTGATTTGCAAACACTCCTTGGGGTCGAGGACTCATTTCATCTACGTGATCATTTTTTCAAAATAATGTTTTCAAAATAAAGAATATGTGTTGCCGTAGATTTCCTTTATGAAACTTCCCTTTTTGAATATTTAGTCAGCTTTTAATGGCGTTTAATTAGATAATGGAAGCATTTGCGATTGTTTGAAAATAATATAAGTCAATTAGATTTGTTAGGTAGTGGAATCATTAAACAAATTCCTTGAAGGCTTCCCTGGCTTTTACCACCTTTCACTTATTATTCCAAGTTAAGTTTATTCCGCATAATGACCAATTTTTAATGTATTTCTTAATTACAATTCTTTCTTGCTTAGATTCAGCGATTATCAGTAATTCAACACAGGGAGAAAGCGGTAAATCGAATCGTAAATAGAATTAGTCATAATTTTCGACGTGGAACATGTTCATAATGACTATCTACGACTGCCTTTTTAGCGTAAATGAATGTATCAGCTCAAAAAGAGCAAAGAGAGTAACAGTGCATGTTTCGAATTCGAACATTTTCGAACACAATTGTGGAGACCTTAAGTAATTTCATTCCATTTGATTGCCTTTACCCCAAAACTTATTAGAATGTGCTTGTCGAATGAAGTCACACTTTGGATTTTGGTGAGCCCATTTTTGAACTCGAGGATTTTATTTCACTGTTATAATTTTTCAACAATAAATAAAACAACACATTTATCATGACGGTCAGAACTCTAGTTTTATAAACGGTATTACATTGCGACATTCCGTTTGTCGCTAACCCCTCCTTTCCTTTAGGATGATTTTAGAAGCTTGTGGAAGTAATGGATGATTTTCCGAACTGATTTGAATGGTAAGTGTGTCATTCTGAGATTCGATGTGAGTCTCTACCAGCCGCCCCATCCGCCGCCATGTCCTGCAAAGAGAAATTAAAAGATTATCAACTGGAAAGTTAATACATTCTTGGTCATGCGTGTACTATACCTCCTCCATGACCCTGCAAGAAACAAAAAAAAAGTATTAGTTAACAAAAGTATCACTTTAAAATGGGGACTGCGTCTTACCCATCCCTTCTGGATGTGAACTGGGTAGTAGGAGTCAATGTATTTTGGTGGGCCCTGATGGATGATTGGTGGACCTCCTAGATGAAGTACTGGAGATCCGACGTGGTGAATTTCCTGAGGACCATAATCCCAACCCCATCCCCATCTTAAAACAATTGGAGGTTAAGATGACAAAATACAAATGAGAAATATTCTAGAATAATACCCCAATGGCTTCTGGTGTCCGTACCTGTAAACAGTAACATCAATTAGTAATGCATTCTCCAATTATATATATATAATAACCAATTAGTTAGAATAAGTGAACAAAATCTTACCGGACTTGGATGCCACCTCCCCACCCGCCCCATCCACCTATTTGGACAAAGAAATAATTATTACCGATGCTTGAGACCAAAATGCCGTGAACCGATGAACTTGCCTTGACCTCCGCCTCCGCCTCCAAATCCACCACCACCACCACCACCATATCCGCCTTTTCCTCCACGGGAGCTGCGAACCGGGTTGTACCAGCTATGTTGGTATGGAATATGATAATCGTCTAGGTACTCTGACGAATCTTGGTCGTCATAAGCGTAGTATTGCGCATTACAAATAGCTGCTAAGAGCAGCACTGCCTGTAAATTCAAATCAAGACTTGAAAATCAATGTGGAATCCTATTGTCAAACTTATAAAACCCACCAAGGCTTGCCTCATACTAAGGTTCCACTAATACGAATTTAAGATCTGTCGTCGCTGGCGTTCAACTGGAGAAGAAACAGACTTTCACTTTCATCACTACGTTTATATATGAGGGTTCAAATGGGTGGAAACGATTCGTCGAGAAACTGGTTTTCCCACGGACAAGTCAACAGCCATCCAGTTCCTTATTTTCTCCATTTCAGTTTCATCCATTCAACTGCTAGCAACCACGGTTCTCAAAATAACCTGGCAATTTCAAATTACGGAAAACGATTTTCGGGTGAAATTGATGGAAAACTGATGAAATCCAGGGAAATAGAGCTTGTTTTGAAATGATTTCTGTTTCTTATTTAAACTCCAACAGTTTTTTCGAGCATAACTCTCTGATGTATCCAACTCGATTCGGCATGAATTAATTTGCAGTCTAATCTATTTGAATTTAAGCTTTAGTTCTCCAGAATATTGTCAAACATTCAAAAAGCAGACATATTCTATTGACTAATTTCATCAGATAATGAAATCCCAGTTCTGTTCGACACTAATATAGTCCTTGTCCTGTATAAGTTTTATGTAGCAGCATTATTAATTTATAGATTAATTTATAAAGAAAATCAGGATAACTAAATCAACAAGGTCAGACTAGGGTAGTCCAGATTTTCCATCAATTTCCTTTCCATATGCCCCTTGAGATCTAAAATACACATAAACGGTCCCGTCCAATCCGCCGGAAACCTCCCATGCCTTTTGATTTAAATGGGACTACGCTATTCTGACCTTGTTGATTTCCTGAAAAAAATAATGTGACTGCATACGAAACTTAATTTGGTTAAATAGTCTTCACATTTCTCCGCATTTTCTTTTACCAAAAATAGACTGGAAGATTCCAGATAAAAATTGGAACCCTTATGTTTGAACAAAAGCCATGCAAGCCACCTTAGTCAGATGAAACGCCTAACGTCTAACGAATCTGACCAATTGCCATTTACTACAAAAAAATTCAGTTGTGGTCATTTAAAGCCTTACGATGAAACAACTTCGAACACTTCATAAAATTAAAGGCTTTAGTGACTGCTTCTGGGAATGCATTGACCCCTTCTGGGTCGACGCACCTGTCAGTTAAACCCTTTACCCCCAACACTAAATTACATCCGAAGAAGATCCTCGTCAGACTGGATTTGAAAGGAGCAACAAGTGGAAAAGGATTTAATCAAATCTTTACTTCAGTCTCCACTTTTTTGCTCTCTAGATGTACATGTAAATAAATTTTAATTAATTACTTTTTGTCTCAAAATGGTCAATTACACCAACACACTTCTGAAGTTTCAATGATGACACTGATAAAATTAAATGAAACTTCGTTTACACGCCTTTGTCATTCATTCTTTTAATCCCAGAGAAGTTAGACTTTTACGGACATTTGGTACAGCATTCTTCCGGTAAATTCCTTTCAATTTAATTTTTAAAAAAATGTAACCCCGAAAACCTTGAAGTTTGACTCAGAGTTCATCATTTTTGCAATCGTTTGTTCACATTCTTATCAAACTGGAAAAACTAGGCAAGGGGCAGGTGCGCACGATGGGATTCAGAAGTCATTCACCCCAAAATGATAAACAACTCAAGCCTTAAAATCACAATTAATTCATTCTTCTCGAGTACATAATTTCGTATTCATAACATGAACGCACATCTAAATCCTGTTGAATTCCGCAGAGGTCGCGAGTGTTAATTTTCACAAAGGGATCACTCACCTTTTGCCCTTGTCCTTGTCAAAGTTTTTTCTAATTACAAAATCTTTATGATGACATTGAAATTCGATCGATTATTTTACCGTTGTTCAATTTGCAATCAGGTCAGGTTGGTTATGTTTATTTACTAGACAAAGTTCTCAATGAATCAAGAGTAAGATCTCCCCCAATCAGAAATAATTTTCTGCATTTCATAACCAAATCTATTTGTAGTTTGAATTCCAATTTTCGTTTTTACAAGAGCACAATCGTTTTTTTTATTTTCTTGAAATACTCTTCCTCATGCATAAATAAATAAAAAAAACTGGTGATTTGAGAGGTGACACTTGGAACATCGGAATAAATATGAGGATGGAATTGGCCAAATTGTTTCTTCTCGCTGCTGCAGTCGGGATAAACTACTCCTCGAAACCGCCGCCATATCCACCATATCCACCTGTTTGAACAAGAAAAAAAGATTTTGAACACAATTTTAGACCGAGTATAAAATTACGAAGGCACTAGCACAATGTATTCTACAGGCTCATTTTAAAAAGGAAAGCGTCAATTGACTAACCCCATCCTATTTTTTGACCAATTCGAAGTTAATATGGGAAAACAAAAAAAAAAGAAACGACGGAATTAGTAAAATGAGCAAGTCAAAATAAAAGTGTCAATGGGTCCTGTGCGTAGGAAAATGGAAGAGCCAACTTCGAATTTCCACGGCGCATGACATGTTAAAATTCATTTCAACGTACCACCACCATATCCACCGCCGCCACCTCCGTAGCCACCGCCTCCTAAACAATTATAAAAATGTTAAACCAGATTAAATTGAATTTAAACAATGGCAGTTTTACCCCATCCGCCCCATCCTCCTCCGCCTCCCTTCTTGTTCTTCTTCTTCAGTGCCTTCCTCTTGGCCTTCTGCTTCTTCTTGATCGCCTTCCGCTTCTTCTTTTGTGCTTTCTTATTATAGCCTCCTCCATCTGAAAATACAAATTGGTCACATCAAGATCTGTTTCATTGATGAGGAAAGGCAATTATAAACTTACGATGGTATGAGCCCCACCCATAGCCATAAGGCTGGTGGTGTCCATGACCATGTCCTACTGAACCTCCTGGAGTAAGAAAAAAAATGCGTTAGCTGACATATTTTTAACGTAAGGTTTATGTCTCATTTGCCTTGACCTTTCCATCCGTATGAGTTATGTGGGTGATAACCATAGCGAATGTACACAGGCCGGAAGAGGAAGTCCTGGGCTTCCAAATCAGACTTTTCTGTTTCTTCCTCGGCAGAAACGTAACTTACGGCTACTAGAACGACTAGTAAACCCGCAAAAGGAATCTGGAAAGGAAAATAAAAACGTAAATATTTAGACACGACTTGTTCAACTCCGTTATGAGGAGTCATTGCTCGATTAATCACTGCGTGCTACAATCGAATCCTCCATCTTAAAACTCGTCCAACCGGTTTCCCTCAACTCGCAACTCAGCAGTCCTCGGAGTTCGTTGACTTGGGCATTTTCCAACAAAGCAAATTCCAGTAGAATCACAATTGCAAAAATTGAGTTCGCATTATTGAAAAATGGATCCGAAATCCAGTAAATATTTTTAGACTTCCTGAGTTGTGAGTTGGAGAAAGCCGGAACTGAATGAAAGTTTAGCTGTGATGGAAATCCAATTCGACAATGGCGTCGTCACAGAGAAATGTCGCGATGCTTTCCACAATGTCACATTTGAGTGGTCACAGGATGAGTTTGCACACAAATATTGGATGAAGTAGATTTAATTGTGTCTTACCAAATACTTCATCATGGCTTACTAAACCCCAGTGGGGTGATGGAAACACGAACGAAACCAACGGCGACCACAGTTGAAATCCCCTCAACGGTTCAGAGAGGAATCGTCTCCAATTGAAACCAAGCTCTTCTTTATATACACCAGGTCAAGTTCTTTAACCTGGTTGGAGATGACTGTATATTAATTACATGAGAATGAATAAAGAAACAAGTTGAAAAAGAAGAAACCAGACCCGGTGGTGGTGGACTATCGTCCAACCACCGCCGTCCGTAGACCTTTTCCCATTCTTACAAACAGGTTTCCAAGATCAGCTTCATTGTCGGAAATTATGACTTCGGTGATGCTCCCCGTACAATGCTCCGTTGAAAACCCCTTTATGTCAATCTCATCTCTCGGATTAAATTGCCCTGCTTCAGGATCTCGGCACCGGAATAATGCGTCCGATTTCCAACTGTTCTATTCAGTTCAATCACCACGCAGCAGCCAGTGAAGAATATGAAACGGAACTCATTGGCTTTTGAACTTGAACCATCTATCTCCCGTAATTCGGCGTCTAGACAAGTTGCTTTTCATATCCACCATAAAATTGCGATTAGGATCAGAAATTAGAAATTAATTTTGCTAAACCACATGCATATGCTTCTTTTGGTTTGGTCGACGCGTCTCTCATTTCCTTTTGCAAAAGTAAGCCAACATGAGGTGACTTTTGGTTCAGGTTTTGCAGGGTACGGGAAACAAATTGTTTCCCAAGCCTCTGTCGGCGACCGAAGAGATGAGGTCATGCGAACTCCCAATTGACATTTAGGTTCAAGTGGGAGGGGCTTTACGAGGTGAAAAAGTGAGCTTTAGCCACTAACTCCCAAAGGCATCACAATTAACCTTAATTCGAAAATCATGACAGGATCAGTCTGCCCACTTAAGATCAAGTTTGCAGAATTTGCCTTGTCCCCTGACCTATTGATTCCCATACAAAGAGGATCTAGCTTTGGCATCTTTCCACTCGTCTCCGCATTTGTGTACTACAACTTTTCCGATAGAGAACCCAAAGGTCAAAGCACTAAGCAATAATTATCCAAAACCGTTATGGCGAAGGAAATTGAAAACCGAAAGTCACTAAACCAAGAAAACAGTTTTTCCTCTTCCCAATTCATCCCTCGACAACCTTGTATCTTGCCAGAATCACTCTGTTTTTCATCTTGGATGACAATGAAATCAAGGGTCGGGGACCCTTTCCAATGCCAAATCTCATGTTTTCTTTTGTCTAAACTTCTGTATCCCTCAACCTGACCTTCCAGGGGACTTATTTTCGTCATAAATCTTTGTATAAATACAAGTGATAGTCAACTATTAGCTCGTCATTCTTCCAGAGGAATTTGAAACGCTGTTGCGGTGAAAGTCCCACAGAGTGAAAGTTCTCAAACACAAGGATGAAGTCAAGCTGTTTCCTTTTGGTATCAAAAGAACATCACGGCAATTCAAAACACTGTTGAAGTTTTAATTTATTGCAGATGTTGGTTCTCATTGCTGGAATCGCTGCACTTCCAGCGATGACAGGAAATTATCAGAAAACTGACCCAAAACCAGACGCGACTGCTGCTGTGGCGGACACAAATGGAACGAAAGCTGACGACGGGATGAAGACAGGTATAAAGATAAAAATCCTTTAAAAATTGTTTTAAATATGAAAATCAGCGTTATAATTTTGGTATTGTGTTCCATTAATAGACTCGACTCCTGTAAGCGCCAGCGCCAGTACTCCTGCTGCTTCACGAAGAAGTGATGAGGGTCGCAGAAACGCCAGGAATTTTGCAATCACGTAAATGTTTCAATTAGCTAATCTACAATTTATACTTCTAAGATTTTGCCAATGCCAATTCTAGTGTTGGAGCACCAGGAGGATTCGGATTTGGATTGCCATTCCTTGGAGGACCAGCTCCATTTCTCGGTGGCCCAGGTCCGTTTGCCCCAGGCTTCTTCAACACTCCACTTCGGTTCTGGTTCTAGCAGCGCTACACAATTGACACTTTCCTCACATCCTTAATAGTTACTCTGTGTGATACCTTTTTGAGCTGGAACTCGAAAACAAACTCTACTTTTACATTTAAAACTTATTTTAATACTTGAGCGCTTGTACGAAAATAAACGAATACATTTGGTGTGATCAATGTCCCGCGGCTAAGCGACGTTCGATTGCTTTTACAGTTTTTCGTTCCAATTGACTCCATCGGATCTTGACTATTCCATAAGAAATTACAACGGAAAGGAGCATCAGACTCTCGAATATCCAAAATCTTCGCTTCTCTATCCCAAGGACGCGGAGGCAACTATACATAACATCAAAACGGCGTCATTACACTGGCATAATCCCCCTGTTAAGCCCGCTTTACCTTCGAAAGACAGTTCCCGAAGTTTCACAGCGGAGCGTCTCCTTCATGCCCGTTTCATAACAAGCGGCAGGGCTTTTGCTGTTGATTTCAAAATCTTGACAAAAGCATTTATTAACAACATTCTTCAGAAACCTACTTTCTACTGATTTTACCTGTACAAAATGAACATTCTTGAATGACCTTGTGCTCTTCATAAAGCCAACAGGTTTTTGTCTTGGAATCAGGAGGTATCTTTGCAACAGCAGTAGGATTGGGATTAGTAGACGGTGGTTTAGTTGAATTCTCTACAAGTCCTCCACTCAATCCAATTCCTTTATTTACAAAGAAGTATATTTAAATGTCAATGTTACAATCTTACAATGTCCTTGGGATTTATCGAGAGATCTGTTACCTGAAGTTAATGCTTCCTCCAGGACTAATACTATCACAGTTAAACTATATTAAATTGTAAACCAATGTCAAGATACGGATTACATTAACATGATTTGTAATTGTAAGAGCTGTACTTACATTCCCAGAAAGATAATGGAAAGTACCATTCGTCTTCTGGTACAAAATTCAATCATACTTGGTATAATATGAAAATCCTTCCGTCGTTGGCAGCATAATCTAAAACGGAAGGTGAAAATGATGAATTAATTGATCAACCTGCAACGGAAGATATCAAGGGAAGGGGTCAAGTCGAGAAATCACTTTTAGTTTTATTAATTAATGCAGCTGATGCGATTACTAAAATGAAATTAAGTCAACGTAACATGGGTTAATCAAGTAATTAAAGTAATTGGAGACTTCTCTAATTTTAACACAAATGTCACTAATTTTCCTCACCATCATACCGTAATTTACCACCCCAAAAGCCAAAACAAGACACGCACCTTCACTTGCCTGTCTATTCCACAGACCATTCAGCCAAACGTGACGAATGCAAATCCTAGACCGTAATATCGCATCTAGAAATATTTTATATTTAGGATATTTGTTCAGTGTCTAAGTAATAAGCTGTCACCATTACCGGTTACCATTACGGTGTGTCACTATCGTTCACTTTGAATTGGATCAAATAGGCGCAGCTTTACTTTTAAATACAAAATCTTGGAAAAGCAGTCAAGTAAAAAGTTGATATTGGAAAAAGTTATTAATTCCCAAGTTGACTGCTATTTATCAGGCCCATGATTATATCAGAACCAATCAGATGAAGTCTGATTATTACGATTATAATTTAATTTCACCTTACCCTAAGAATTTCCAAATTACCAGGAAGTTTTAATTAGAGCCAGCTTGGATGGAAGGTGATATAGGCTATCACTAAAAGAAATGAATAGAATAGAATAATAAGATATAAAGAATAAAGAGTAAAAATAGAAGTTAACAAAATTTATGAAAACATCGAATCAAGCCTTAACAAAATGTTAAATCAAGAATAGCCTGTTTGCCTTACATTAATTTTGATTCTACTCATTTCGTAATTCGTAAATTCGTAAAAAAAAATGGTATTGAAGAATCGTCGCCATTTGGTTATTCCAGTCTGTCGGTGGGTGCGGGCCGCCAGCGGCGAACGGCATGCCGCTAGCGGCCAACGGCATGCCGCCAGCGGCAGATTCCAGCGGCAGATTCCTAGCGGCATGCCGCCAGCGGCAGATTCCTAGCGGCATGCCGCCAGCGGCAGATTCCATCGGTATGCCGCTAGCGGCCAACGGCATGCCGCCAGCGGCAGATTCCAGCGGCCAGTTCCTATTTTTCTTAATAGAAGTGAAACATTGGCTAGAAAAATAATCAGCGACGTGAATTGTGTAGCAT
>VNWY01000961.1:0-23731 GCA_009869845.1 Pseudachorutes palmiensis | reverse complement strand
GGGGGGGGGGGGGTCCAAAAACCTCCAAAAATCACGGATGTAGTATATGGACAGCCTCATAAATCAACATTTTGTGACATCCAGTTCCATATTATTGTTATGTCGCTCTCCTTACTGCTGATTGGTGGAATAACAATTCTGGTTGCAATCTTAATTTTGTCCAGGAATAAACGTCCAAAAGGATTTCCACAAGGCAAGTTTAGTCTAGACTAATTGATAATCATCGTGTTATTTACTCGGGTCACAACCTTAGGTCCAAGTTCGCACTGCCACTTGTCGGAGGTTTGCATCACCTTGGACTAAATACATCCTTATGTCTCACCCACTATTTTCTCTCAAATACACAAGAAATTTAAAGAAGTTTGAGAAATATAGACATCAAAATATTTTCAAAACCAAAGCGAGTTCGGCCAGTCAAAGTAGGTACTGATCTAGTTAGCAGTAATCGAGTTTGAGAAATGGAACAATAATATGCTTTGACAGCCTTTGAAGCTGGATGCTTAACCTCAAAAGAACAAAAGACCATGAAAAGCGCATTAAAAGCTGACTACCACAGTGAAACGGAAGCTAACCACTTAGATTAGTTAAGGAATATTGGCTTTGAAGGATCTCCAGCTTACACCATCTGTAGTCATGCCAAACCGGTTTAGTATCGTATCCTGCTGGATTCCGCTGTTTCTGTCTTATTGGCTTCGCGACATTCACGGTATCAAACACGTAATATATTTTTGACTTATAGCTTCTATTCCTTTCTTAATATATAATCACCAATTAAATTCCGGGCTGCCACCTGTAAAGCACCCGAGAAAGAATGTGGAAACAGATGTTATAATCCATCAAAAGAACAGTGCTTGAGGTGGTCGGATTCCATAAGGGGAACCATTTGTCCATTTGGAGATACATTATTATGTAACTTTCAATGTCTCTCTCCTTCTTCCGGAATGGAATGCGTGAAACAACCCGGGAGCACCTTTACCGAACGCATTTGCCACAAGAAGGGACAAAAGATCTGCGGAACTGAGTCTTTAGAATGCTACACTCCAGAAACTCACGACTGCATTGACGGGGAAGACATTTGTGAGAAAGGTCAAGGTTATTGTGGTGGCCATTGCTTTCATCCGTCTGACCTCCTGGTATGCGTCCATGATGATGAAGGTTGGTCGGCCGCGTGTAAACCTGGGGAGAAAGTATGTGGCAGTGCTGGTTGCTATAATTCGACAAGGAGAGTTTGTAAGGAACATCGGAAACTTGGACATGTGCTAAGCGATATATAGCTAACTTATTCAATGATTTACTTGAAGTGCTTGTACCGAGTAACTTGAAATCATGAATTAAAAATATCGTCTCGATGTGGATGCAAATGCATGGGCAGGTCAGTGTTTCTTGAATATTATTTTTGCTTCCCATACTACTTATCTGTAACCATCGATTAGCTAACCCGAGTTAGTTATTACACATTGACAGACCCTAGACTATAATCATAGTTTCCTTAAGACATCAAAAGTAAACGCACTGTCCAGAATATTGTTAAGTTAATCATTTTGAGCGCAGAGAAAGATCGGATGACCAATAGTGTCCCAACTTGGATTTTCAAGGGTTTCAACGATTTGATTCTTTTGTTCTGCTCATGTGTGTAATTGTGGACGATACGATGTTGTTTAAACGAATTGATATAGGCAACTGATTTTATGTTCACTGCCGCTGCCACTGGATATGCAAAAAGGTAGATTCCATAGCAAATCATGGGTATGCATATTGCAAGTATGTTAAAAAGAAACCCCAGTTGGCTGTGATGGCGAACGAAGATATAAGTACCAGAGCAAGGTAAGAGAACAATGAAGAACTGAAGCCATGGAAGTGCAAACATAGCCATTGACTCATGGTAGTAGTTGTTTACTAGAATTGTACAGGTGTACAGTCTTAATGCCTCTTCTAAGATGCTGTCTCTCATTTCTTCTTTCGCAATTTGGATCCTTAAAGAAAATCAAACACAAAGGGATAAGACAAACAGGGAATTCGTAGGAAAGGATCTTTGGTGGAAACCATTTTCCGGAGTCACCCTGACTCAGATCTTAATCCATGCAGAATTTTGGAGAAATTAAACTCACCTGAAACTTACATGCCAGCACAACCATGGTTATGACATTGATTATTTAGTGGCTTACCTAAGTCGTGTCAACCAATCAGTAGTTCCATACAAGTGTAGGAACAGAAAGACTACCGTGGGAAGAGAGATAAAGTGATGAGCAATATAGATGGCGTACTCAACACAGCCGTATACGAATATAAATGTAGAAGGCAGGCAATCCGCAATTACAGAATAAAAGTATTGTGCCGCTGTTGGTTGATGGAAAAACATGGACACAAAGCACAACGAGAATGGGAATGGGACGTATTTGAGGAATCGGAGCATAAATTCGCAAGCGTTAATTCGTCCATCTTGATCTATAATAACGTGTAAGCAAACCATAATATTAAATCAAATCCCGTTTGTCGGAGGGTGTGTGATTGGCTTACATTCCAATCGGCTATGTAGCAGAACGAAACAGTTAAGATAATTTGCAATTTCTGCTCTTTTTCTGAAGTTGTTGCATCCAAGCAATCCAGCGAGGGTTGCACATAGAAAGAGTAGGGCATGTATTGAGATAGACTTAGCTGAAACGGTGACCTCATGTCGAGTTTGGTAAAGAGCAAAGCCTATATATGTTACATCGAGCCAAACAATGGCAAGAATCACAAGTGAAGGAAGAGCTTGCCAGCCTGACAGTGGCACAAGCTGCTTCTCCTTGACCTTCCAACTAAAAGGAATGACTTTAAGGAACGTCCCTTGGAGTAGGATTTGACTGACCAATTCTTCACTCCGCTTAGTCAACATGGTAAAGTGGTACTGCTCAGTCAGAAACTTTTTAGTAATTAAGAATTACTGCCCGTTTGAATGTTTTATTGGTAATCGATTCAGCAGAAATCATTTTAATACCCCAGTAATCAGTCCAAAGTGTCAATTGAGCTACCATTTAATAATAATAATACTTGGCTTTCTGGAAAGAAATTACAGTGGGGACATAATTCCTTGGGGTCCTCGACTTTAAAGGTTGAAAAGGCAGTGCACTACTAGAAAGTCCGTGACACTTTAAATACTAATAATATGTGACATTGAAGGCGGATTTCAGCTAGCTAAAATCCATATAATAGCTATAACCAAAAGGCACGGTTGCCATTTCTTTTGTTTCTACCAAATTGAGGTAATTTCAAAGGATTCAACGATTTGAGGGAACATTTTATGGAACACAGCCATATAGGTGACTAGGAAAGCCCAATTTTTGTAAACGTTCGGTTTTCTGACCGCAGTTTAGAAATACCTGACCACATTGTTTTTGTTGTAGAAGGTGACAGAATTTCATTTTGAAAAGCGAAACTATTGATTAAGTTTTTCAATGTTCTGCGTCCAATAATTGACATACCTCATAGAATAACTAATTGACCTTTGGCAATTGACGTTGTCCAAATCATTTGGATGTCGGCGTCTCGGCAGTGTAATGAGGAGAGACGAGAAATGTGCCGCGTATGTGACTCCTCACTTT
This sequence comes from Pseudachorutes palmiensis, assembly GCA_009869845.1. Taxonomy (NCBI): domain Eukaryota; kingdom Metazoa; phylum Arthropoda; class Collembola; order Poduromorpha; family Neanuridae; genus Pseudachorutes; species Pseudachorutes palmiensis. Next base: position 20,150 of record VNWY01000961.1, on the reverse strand, counting down.
TTTTTTTATTGTTTTGGAAACAAATTATTTTCACCAGTTATTCAAGGGAATTGGAAATTGGAACAGAAGACATTTGTCGTTCCTTGAGGTCACGTGAGGTCAAGTTCCAACAACTGGTCAACCGCATCACACACCGAGGAACGCAGGTCAGCCCATATGTAATTAGACTGGGCCTAAAACAGTTATCAATTATTTGGCACATTACATGTAAACAGCATGTAAATGTTACAACAATTGCAATGTCCTCAGTACATTGCTCGGGTCATGTTGTCATGGGTCATGTCACTGTTGTAACAAGCATCTCCTTCTATCCATTCATTTTTATAACTTTGTTAATAAGTGTTCTGACCATTTCAGAGTTGAGAGACTTGATTAAGTTGATGACCCAGGCCATCAGAAGTTCCAAGTTACATTTGTTTTGACGAAGGATTGGGTAAGCACTAACCAAAAGTTATAATTGGTTTATACCCAAACTAGGTCAAGTCATTTAGAATTTAGATAAGGGAAGAGGGAGTGTGTGGTGATGATGACTGTTTACTTTAGGATTTAGCTTTCTGCGTTGTTTTCTCGGAGATAAGGGCCTAATCTCGGTCTATGAAGTCTTCATCCTGAATAACGAGACGTGCTTCCTTTTGTTTTTTTATAGCAAATGATGATGGACATTGTGACATTCCTGAATTCCTTGGGATGATGACGATGTTATTGTAATGAATTTGGTAAGGCGTGTGTAGGATTCATTGCAGATCAGTTTCATTCTCAAGTTGCTGACCTTCCACCGTCATTACCACATTCATTATTTGCGCAGCAACGTAATGCGTTTTATCATTTGATTTCCCTACAGACTTCAACAGGGATAAAGTATAGATGAACTTGGGATTCCATGATCCATTGTTTTTTCATTTGATTTATATAACCAAGTTATTCCCATTACTGCTGTCCCAGTGTCCATGCGAAAACACTACCGGGTTTCTTCCATGCATGCCTTACTTTGTTACTTTGTGTTTTTATCTTTAGTTTTTATGCTAAAATTACGATAAACACATTTAATGTCGTGATTCCTCCACGCGTAGCCTCTTTTCAGTTCAGAGTGGGGACGACGTCACTTATAAAAGTGAGTTTGTTAAGATCGATGCATCACTAAGCACTGGTCAACTGGCGTAAGAGCACATGACAAAAAGTGACGCTGGGTGACAAATCAGCTAGATATTCGCAAATGTGTTTCTTTGTACTCTGGCCTGGGACCCTTGGAACCAAAAAAGAACTCTGCATTCTCTCATTCAGAATTCAAGTGCTTCGCTAATTCTGTACGTGTACCTATGAGCTCCCGATGATTTGATTTAGATTAGCACATCGTACGATGCGAGTACATCCGACCAGACCACTAGCATTCTGGTAAAAACGTGGTTCAAGTGGCTAGAGCAATTATTGTGAATTCACTTATAATTCAGTGTTAGGTGTGTTAAAGGGAGTTTCACTTTCATTCTTCCAGTGCTCAATTACCCACCCGTTTCAACAGTTAATTGACAAAAGTGTAACTGTTCTTGACAATAATTATGATTCAGGGCGAGGACTTCGTGGACTTGGGACAGGAGCCGTCCATGGACAATCCTCCTCCCAAGAAGCATTTTGATTCCGGAGACCTTGATGTCAAAGAAGCACCGGGGTAAGTAATCATAACCTAAATGAGCATTTATTTCGTGTAACTCATTTTTCATTTCCAGTTGGTTCGGTGGGTGGTTGAACTTCCGGTGGTGTATGACTTCAATGGCCCTTCTTCGCACCACTGAAAAACAAATCCTATCATGTGAGTGATTACAAAAATGTCCTTTAGTTCGCATTTTCTCCCATATAAGAAATATTTGTTTGAACTTTGAGCCGTTGAGGTATTTTCTTAGGATGCATGCAAGCAATAAGTGATCGCGTAATAATCTGTGGGGGTAATTAATTTTGTTCTAATTGGGCGCAGTAGTAGGTCATTTCGAAGATAGGAGCTAGCTTCTTCACATCATCGCTTTAAAGCAGCCAATCAGCGGCTCAAATGAGCAGCATTTATTCCATTTGCCTCGTGCCTCCTTCCCTTTCCTCCAGCCATCATTTAGTCTCAGACAACTTTCCTCCAGAAGAACAAAAGTGTTAAATTCCAGCTGCTACTAATTGCTTTCATTTGTCCTTTGTCATAGCCAGATGAAATTACGTTCCTGGAAATCCCGATGATGTTAAAGAACTCAGTGTTGTTTATTTGACGCTTCAGCTGGCCATTATTTCCTTATCTAAGGTTGATGCACAGTACATGTGCACCGCTTTCTTGCAAAATGAATCGTTTATTCATTTTTCTGATGACTCGGGTGTTTTCATGTTACTTGGTATGTTGATCTTCCTGACTCAACAGGAAACTGAAACAATGTGAAAAATATTTACACTCAATTTTGTTCTTTAAGTGCAAAGATTATTAACATTGTGTCAGGCGTCACTTCAGTTTTAGCAAACAGAAATTATCTAATCATTTTCCTCCGCACCGCTGCTTCTTAAGCTCAAAAAACTTGTCCCTTGCAAAATTCGTTTTTATATCAAAACCAAGTTAATTTTGGGGAGAAAGGGATTCCCATTCGGTTGCTTGATGATTCTACGTAATGAAACGACTAACTTTTTTCATTCATTTCATTCCCAGATTTGAAGAGTCCTTATCGTGGGCGTTACGTGAACGTCGGAGCAGTCGGAAAAGGGAAGGAGGACTGTAAGTTATGGACGTTGTCGATGAACGAGAGCTCAGAGAAGACGCCGTTGGTTCTCGTCCACGGCTTAGGTTCTGGTGTAGCTCTCTGGGCACTTAATCTCGACGGATTGGCTGCGTCCAGACCGGTCTATGCGTTCGATCTTCCGGGTGAGTTCTCGCCTTCTTGCTCATTGGCCCGTAGACTAAAGATGGGATTTATATCAACCGTCTTTTCCTTCAAATTAGTCTCCTCCTGACTCCACATTTTGATTGAATCTAAACCCATTCTTGTGCCCTGCTGTTTAAACTTAGGATCTTGTTTTGAGTGAATTAAAGAGCAAAGAGAGAAGTCTAATTTGATTTGTTGATTCCTGTTTAAGGTTTCGGACGGAGCTCTCGACCGACTTTCAGTGCCGATGCTCTGGACGCTGAGCGGGAAATTGTGGATGCGATTGAGGAATGGAGACGTGAAATTAGCCTTGAGAAATTCGACCTACTGGGACACAGTATGGGTGGCTTCCTTGCCTCATCTTATGCCATCCGATTTCCTCACAGGTAGTACGCAATCAGCTTCAAACTCAAAACAAGGAAATTCCCAAGGAAGTTGAAGAAAACCTTTTCACTTGACTTTCTCTTTAATTCACCTCACGTCAGGGGTTTTTAGCCCTGCGAATGAAGGAAGCACGCCTAAATTGCATTCGCTTTTATTACCTTCCTCTTCTCCACTTCCGTTTCCAGCTAGCAAAAAAAAGAGCCTCTTCCTAATTTTATTTTTGTTTTACTTATCCCCAGAGTGTCGCATTTGATTCTAGCGGATCCATGGTAAGACCAAAGTTAAGATTTCCGCACATGGATAGTAAGGATGAGCCTCTGTAACTTTTGTTGTTTTGATTTCCAGGGGCTTTCCTGAGAAGCCAGTCGATGCAGCCAAGTATCCAATTCCAATGTGGGTAAAGATGATTGCCTACTTTCTCCAGCCTCTAAATCCCCTCTGGGGAATCCGATTGGCGGGACCAATGGGTAAAGAAAAACAGAAAAACAGAAGGTTTTGTGTGTGATTAATTGACTGACTTTTGATGGTATAGGACCAAAACTAATTGAGAAAGCCAGACCGGATCTTATCAAAAAGTTTTCCTCTTTGACTGATGACGGAGATGCGGAAATTGCAAACTATATCTTCCATTGTAATGCTCAGAACCCAACGTAAGTTGTGTGAAACCATTTATTTTCTTGTACTGTGGAAGTTGTACTAAAGCCTTCTGCTGTGGCCTTGCCATGGTTAAAACTTTCCAACTTTTCCCGTCCGTCCGGGAGAAAAGTAATTTTTCAAGTCAACTGTCGGATGACCAACAGCGAGCCACCGGATACCCGTCTAAAACAAATGGATTCCCCCGGTTTGGAAAACTCTAAACGGTTTTTTTACACCCTGCCTCGAGAATAAGATCAATTGGAGGTTAAGTCTTTTACGGCAGGTGTGATTCCCAGGCAGGGCCAAATCCTCTCTCCGGGAATTGAGTGTGGGGGCCCACCGGCTCGACATTTATCATCCCCTTAATGTTATTTATGAGACTTTTCCCTTTGTCTTTTTTCTAGGGGTGAATCCGCTTTCCACTCGATGATGTCAAATTTTGGATGGGCCAAATTCCCAATGTGTAACAGGATTGGAGACCTTGCGCGGGACGTGCCATTAACAATGATTTATGGCTCCCGATCCTATCTTGATCAATGTAACGGAGACATCCTGAAAGAAATCCGGAAAGAGTGCTATGTCAAAGTGGAAGTGAGTTCACACCTTGAACACATGCATTAGAACCACACTCATCCTGACATGTGTTTTAGATTATACCCGGGGCAGGTCACCATCTCTATGCAGATAAAAAGGAAAAGTTCAACGAGCTCGTGTTAGCTGCATGTGAGTGGTCGGAGAACAATCAACTTCCCCAATCTTCAATCCTGGAATCAGATGGAGTCACTCCAGAGGAAGTTCACTCGGATTCAAATAACAAGGAGAAGGAAAAAAGCACCGGGGAGACAACAACTGGGCCTTCGGAGAGTCATAAGAACACGACATAAAGCGGGCCTCAACTTCACTCCCATTTGCTCTTATTTGCTCTCCTGAAATTGTTTTACAGCCCGGAATTCCCATCTGAAAGTATTCTAAGTCAAAGCTACCCAAAGCCATATTTACACGAAATGGAATGAAGAAGGGGCTCAAATGTGTTTCCTAGACGAGACTTTCGTTCTCTTTCTTCTTCGTAGAAATTAACTTTTTAAATTTTCATCTTGGAAATATCCTGTCTCTTTGTAGTCTCCCTCATTTTTATCTCTTGTTCTTCTTTGTTTCCAGTATCTCCTTTTGTTTTGTGATTTTTTGATGAGACCAAGCTACTAGGGCCATCTTACGGCGGTGCTTTGCTTAGTCAGCGCGTGTTTTGAATTTGAGTTTACAAACGTTATTTTAATGTACTGTGTATGGCCTTTTTAAACTTGGAAAACTGTTCTAAATTAAGTTGTGATATTTTAATGAGGTTAACTGAAATTAAATTGTAATGGCTCCGTGCCGCCATTATACCTGCATAGCCGGGTTTTTAAAAAACCAAATTTCGGATCTTGATTTTTAATGACAACTTTCTTCATGACGAATCTTCCGAATTCAGCAATAATTTTGCACATGCCAAATGCATGTTGCAGCAAATGCAACACTGGGATAATAATTACAAAACATGACAGTTAAATAAAGGGAGTGGGAATTTACAATTTTGAAAAGGACGAATGGCTGTTTGTCATTTATACATGCCCGCCATTCTAGGCTTAAACTTTTGGAAATCCGCGCGCTTTGTATCCTTTTTTGAATCTTGATTATGGTTAAAGAAGTTGTGAAAGGCGGTTTTTTCTTCAAAGACGATAAGGCACAGAGCCCTCAAGGGAACGATCTGACAAGTCGTATATCCAAACTGTCAAAAGTCTTCATCACAGTGATTGCGTGAAAGAGGCCATGGACTCTCTTGCAAAGTTGACATGGGCCACTCCGTGTGTCACCCACGAGTCCATTTTTCTTGTTGTATAGTTTCCGGAAGGAACCTTCACCAGGCGTCAGTGTAGCGGATGTCCACTTCCTTTAGTCCAGGGATTTCCTGTCGTATCCGTCTATATGTGGATGCTGTCAGACTTGTGCTGTTCAGATTCAATTTCTTCAAACTCGTCATGCCTGGGTGGAAATAAAGCAGGACTTTCAATTAACTACTCAAGTGGCAAACTCATCAATATTCATCACGCCTTAGCAGAAAGAGAACTTCGCCAAATGAATTATGGATCAGAACAAAAATCCAACTACTAAAGAAAGAAATAGAGCATGGGCTATGGGAAAAAGTTTCGGATTAAAAATCGACTGAAGAAACGGATTTTTGAAGGAGTAGGGAGAGAAAAGTACAAAAGAAATGGAAAGAGTTTCCTTTTGTTTTCCCGTGAGCCGTTTTTAATTGCCTTTATCTCAAACTCTCAGTCGATTTGAGTAGAGGGAAAAAGAGTCGAGTCATTCAGAAAACTTCATCTTGATCACTTTCGAAGAAAAAATTTTAATTATCGAAAAGTGCGGTGTGTGGAAGCTGTCGTACTAGGCTGATGATAAGGCACGCTGATGAGTTTAGAACTCAAGGGATCCTGTGTTAAATATGGAAATCTTCAAATTCTTCAAATCAAATATTCCCAGTTTCTAACCTTTTTAGGATTATATGTTACTTTTCTGAGTTTTCTGAGTTGCGACGGTATACGTGGGATAAAGACGTTAAGGAATTTAGGGCTAACACAAAAATATAGATGCTGGTACGCTATTTTATGGTTAGCGTTGACATAAACTTAAGGAATACGGGATGTGCTTTTTTTTTCAAAGAAATGGCGTTAAGGGTAAAACTAATTTTAGAGTTTAGGTTTGCGTTAAAGTTCTGAGTTAAAGGTAACTTTGAATGAATTAATTTTAAGAGTTAGGGTTCGGGCTTTAGGTTATTAGCTCCTTATTTTAGGTTATTAACGGTAAATATGAAAAGGTTAGGGTTTATATTTCCCTGGGTCTAGGTTTTCGTACACTGCAGTCAGGTTAGGGTTAGATGTTAGAGTTAAAGCCTACGAGAGCCCGTCCTGAAGGACGGTAAATTTGACCCCTGACCTTCTAGACTGCCGGAACCTGATTTGAATTTGAATTCTCCGGCAGTCTAGAAGGTCAAGGGTCAAATTGACCGTCTTTCAGGACGGGCTCCTCGTAGGCTAGTCTATACTAATAGGTTTACGTACGTTACTAGTTTATTACTTAGTAACCTAATTAGCTGTAATAAATATGTTTTACGGTTGGCGGTTAGATCGCGGTTAGATCTTTGCATATTTCTAGATGTTAAAAGATATTAAGCCACTTACATGTTAGTGAAAGAAGTGCCTTATCCGACACTGGAGTCTCGCATAGATTTAGCACTTGCAAATTAGGTAAATGTTCACTGATCAACTGTAGCCCGGAATCGCCAAACTGAAACAAAAGAGAGATCCATTGAGATCCTTATTAGATTGACAAGGGAGTTAATAATGTCATTAGCCCATGTGAATTGTCGACATCCCACTTAAGCCTTAGTTAAACAGCGTGTCACCAAAGTCGTGAAAGCGTGGCGTTGGAGTGTGGTTCCAATGGTGTTCTAATCCGTAGTTCCTAATTTATGTAAATGGGCGTGTGTATTAGGTTACATTTCCATTTTGATGGTGGGACTTAATGGACTCTGTGGTGGGACCCGGAAGTCTGGAAATGGAGATCTCTCATCATGATCTCTCACTAGGGATTCGAAAGAAAGCCACAAACCATGGACGCCTGCTTTCACTCCTTCTGCAGCACTGTGGTTTGAACGGAATTCCATTAAGACAGTGTGGGAAGGTAATTAATCATTACTCCAAATCACAATTCATACGCGGACTAGAAAATGATTTCAGAGTGATAATATGACTCCCTCCTTCAGCATTTTCAGCATACGAATTCAGCTTCCTCAGCACCCATGAAATCACAAGCCTCCCCGCCCTACTCCCGCCTGCTTTAATTTCCATAATTTTGAGCCAACTCTATATAAAAAGTCTTGACACTAATTCAACAGAAAAAGGGAAAGCGTGGTGAAAGCAGAGTAGAGAAAGAAGGAGGAAAAACGCTTGAGAGACGACATCATCTCAAGCACACCTAAATCATCCTCGCACTTCATCTCCCGAAAACCACATTACAAAATCAATATTACTGAAACTCCATGCAGAAAATATTTCGTCCTCCTCAAAATGAAATCATCCCCGTTTTGACTTACTTGAAGTAGGGAAAAGTTTTTGTTTAAAAGCTCAACACACAAAACTTTCTTTTAGACTTTCTCTGTCCAAAAGAAAGACACGGATTCATTAGCTCCAATTTTTCACCACCACCGAAAAGAAAAGTTTCTCGACGGAAGTTCGATACGAGACCAAGCCGGACAAGGATTTGAACTCAAAGCCCCGTTAAAAAGAGTGTTTAGATTTTGCAATAATTCACATGATGAGTTATGGCATGCTCGCTATTAATTGGAGTTACTACGTTGCTTTCTCCTTCAGGAAAATAATGGCGTACGGATATGGATCCATTAATCCTGAAATGTTTATTCATAAATCACCCGGGCTGAAGCTGAAGCTGGGGCCGTTTGGAATGTAATTTAATTCTGAAAGGGTGTTCCTCTTCAGAGATTGACGGAGCTAAAGCTTTCATGCTGGACTGCTTACGACCACTCCCTACCACCGCTACCACCGCGCCGCTATGGCCACTGCCGCTTCTTCGCAGGTGATGGAGATGAATTCCTGCTCGTAAATCTCTCATCCTTTAGCCTTCATTGATTCGGATTCCACCAGACTTTGGGAAGCGTGTGTCCTAACCCCGTTTTCACCCCGTGACAAGAAAGGAATTTTAACATGAATTCAATAAAAGGGTTTTGGACTTTTGATTCTACCAACATATTTGAATGGTCTCTCTCATCAACTTTCCCCAACGTTCTCCTCATCGAGGAACTTTGAAGAGTGTCGCCATGGAAAGTTGGACTTATCCAAGCAGAAGGATTTGATGGAAGAGGGGGAAAGTGTGTGCTCAAGTGAGGGAAAAGAGAGCCAAAGTGTCCAGTAACTATACACAAAACTTTTCCAAGGACTGGACACGTACTGGAGAGAACTTGGTGATTTCCTCATGAGGATATTATTGAGATGGACACTACTAAACTTAAGGGCCTCTGATGATGCTCTGAGGATGTGCCGATCAATTCAGGAGGGAGATGAAAACTTACTTGTGTTGACCAGAGGTTGAGGTATCGAAGTGACGGAAGTTTGATTAATTGCTCGGCACAGGCACTCGTCACCTGTGTGAAGGCAAGGCTTAGGCATTCCAAATTACCAAGAGAGCCACAGCTCAAGAGCTTCGCTAAATCCGCATCAGTAGAACGACTTGGCAGTGTCAGTTTACGCGGTCCTCCTTTCTGCTGCTATAAGACAAAGTCAAAGGAACATGTCAGTATGTTTATACGATGGCGGTTTTTGTAAGATTTAATGCCCCGGTCGGCAATTGACTTACGAGCTCTTTGAGATGAAGCTGTCGGCCCGCTAGAGCGAGGTAGTTGGCCGTGCCAGTGGGTGTACTCTGGAGGGTGCTTGCAATTTGGACTCGTTGATCATCACTGGCCACCAGTTCCCACTCAAGTAGTAAGCAAAGTGCTTCCTCAGCTCCACGGTGCTCCCGCAGTGCCAGAAGGAGACAGCTCCCTAGCAACTTTCCTCCCAATTGACTCAAAAACCGCTTCCGACGACAGCAACAACCCAGCAGTCGCTCCAACTGAAAACATGACAATTTTATGCTAAAATATGTTCCACTCAAGCATGCCGACTGGAAATGAAGAATGGAGGAAGGAGCACTAAGCGCCACATTTGAATCTCAATTCGAAAGAATTCCTGTCAATTTTCTCTACTTGGCAGCATCCTTCATCCATAATTCTAGTTGATTTGACTACCCCAGCGCTGCCTTGCGCATTTTGAATTAAAGCCAATGAAAAAACGCATCCATAGGAAATGGCGCTTTACTATGAAAGAAATGTGGCAGCTTATAAAGGTTAATTAATCTAAAAATGGTTCGTATTCTGCCGACTGTGTGGGTGTCCATTGTCCAATTGTCAATTCCTGTGACAAGCCGGAGTGACATTTCCTCCAACTAATACTCGCTAACAATGACGAATGACACGGAAGGGAAGTCCAATGTATTCCGCACCCACGCCGAATGGGGCGTGTGGGTGTTAATGAGGGTATGAATTGATTATTACCATGAGACCCCATAAGTCAAAGTCATCGAAGCACTCGAGGTTGGATGGAGAGTACAATTCAAACCATCCCTCCTTCCCATCACGGACGCCAAGGAGCATCTGATGGACATCACAACGAGCGTCAGTCCCAATTCTCCGAATCACTGAAGAGAGGCTTCTGCAAAACATAAAAATCCAATTCAAAACGCGGAAATGCATTAAGGAACATAAATCCAGCACAGTAGTGTTGTCACTTCGTTCAACATGCAAACTGGCGAGTATAAGGAAATAGCACGCGACTCTCATCCTCTGCCTCCTATTCGATGATGATAATTTACAAAAGGAGCGAGTCATCGCGCAGGAAATGAAGCGCTTCAGAGACAACGGAGGTTTCGATGTCAAGCGGAACACACACTTTGTCTTCCTCCGTCCATATTTTATCTGTTCTCAGAACGAGCCCATTTTAAGGCCAAACCTTTGCAACTTGGGAACATGAGTTTGTCAGTGAGATTGGATTAAAACCTAACGATGAGAGAGGAGCCCATTGTCATTTCCAGATTGAAATCTTAGAGTGTGAACGTAGCCGTAAAACAAAAGGAGGAAATCTGGAATTCGAGGGATGGAGGAAGTGAAATGGAATTATGGAGCTGGATTCAAATTGGATTTTCGAGAATTGGGGAGAGCATCATTAATTTCCTTCTCATAATTCCCATTCAACGCACACAAACTTTCTCAAACAGAAACTTGTGTTTTCCTTTCATGTCTTGGAAGGGAATGGCGGCTGGGTTTGACCCGGGATTTTAAGAACCGTATGGGAATATGGCGCTGCACATCACGACACGGGAGATTTGAACTGGACTTTTGTATTGTATCATCATGAAAATAAACCAGCATAAACTAGTGTAACAAAGTAGCTAAACTAACCTAATTTACCTAAAGATGAGGTAAAGTGTTAGGTTAGGGGTTAGCACCGTAATAGAAACCTAACCTTATAGAAATAAAATAAACCTAGAGAATCTCTAATGAAGAATTACCAACAGTTTATATATTTTAAGATATAAGGTTCGAGATGACCTTAACCTTTGATCCCACAAGTGGTCAATTTGAAAACTTTACCTTCAAATCTGAAGTGACATGACCCTACTAATGCACATGACCCTACTAATGCATTCAGAATTTAAATTGAATGAACTTATTGTATGGACAGGCAGACGGACACTCAAGTCTTGCTATAAAGTACCATTCTCAACTCAATAAGAGGAAGATATTTGGAGGGGATTTAGTTTGGTGAAATTGGAAGATTTATCCAAAAGCTTTTCAATGAAATGGACATTTTCCACAGTAGCACAGCGGGAAACTTTGATTTCTGGTATATGAACTACTGTTGTTGTTACACTTGATGGACTCGTGGGGAAACTCAATACTGAGAACTGTCGTCTTGAGATTTTCCTTGGGCGGTTAAACAAAAGGCGGAAAGGACGTGGATCCAACTGTCAGTCCGAGCCATTATTATTGTCAAAAATATTTCAAAAGAAGCGGGAAACTGAAGCCTGTCTTTCCCTCTGTATTAAAGGCCTGGGGAACGTCAAATTGGACGTCAGAGGTGGATTCAAATTGTCGAATATTCTCATAACATGTACACCGTTGTTCCTGTTTTAAATATCCGTCGAGGGAATACCTCTACACAGCAACGTCTTCATTTCACAAAGTTTCATTAGACCTAGCATAAGAAGAAGAAAAGCCGACGGGAAAAAATCCAATTTCCCTTCATCCGCTCGTCATCTCATCCCTTTGTAATCTTCCTGACAAATTCTCTTTTTGCCGTGAAGCATCTGCATTGTGCACACGGGATCCCTTGATGGCTGATTAAACTTTCGCGGGAGCCATCCAGGACAAGCGGAGCGTAACCATCTCTCGCACTGACTCTCACAATTCCACTGCTCTATAATTTGAACTGTACCTCGTAAAGAGTGGATTCGTCAAGGCATCATCGGGGAATGGGATTGGCTGAAGGAGTTGAGCCAAACTTGGTCTCCAGTCATCAAATTCAGATCTGTGGGTTCATGCACACAACAGAAATGTAAAGTTGGTGAAGGAACAAGAGAACCAAGATAATTTGCATTCTGTTTACATGGCGTCGAAAATGGCGAGGTAGCAGAGTAGCTCTTCATCCCAAGGAATTTGGTTCTCTTTACGGAAATTGTTAGAGGCTCGTTTGGCATTGTTCCGCTCAAAAATGGCAAAAATGGCAGCGAGACTGACTGAGACTAGATTGGACATCACTTTCGGATGAGGGCAACTACTCCCTGGTCCGTGGATGCTAAAATCAATATCATATTATTATACAAAATAAATCAAATTCCCCTCGAGCTCTTTCAAACTCGAATGCTAATTCCAAACCCCGATGGATGATAATACCTTTTGACAAAGTTCCGGACAACGTTGATCCCATCATTGTGCGTATTCAGAGCGAGAAAGTAATCTTGAATAAAACGGCGCATATGCGGACACTTGCCAAAATCCTAGATTTATATAAAATGTAAAATAAAAAGTCATTAGAATTCATGTTTTAAATTAAACTCCATGTTCCTCGTCAGCTACAGATTTCTACTCCTATTTCATCAATCAACGAACGTCATCAAACTTTCCCGCCCCTTCAAATTCATTCACTGTTGGAAAGTATTACCAAAAATCAATTTCCCAGGGTAGCCATTAAATTGCATTTTAATTACACCTGTCACCCTGTCATTCAAAAGGGATAACGTGGCACGCCTTTTCCAGTTTCAAAAACCCCGCGCTACAAATTCCTTTCATTTTAACTTTGAATTATTAAAAACCCACCGCCCCTTGCGCATTCATTCTAAAAACCCGCACAACAGTTGGGCTGGAGAGCAAAATTTCCAGGAAACAGAGAAATGGGGTCATCCAAACATAAGTTTATGTGAGCTAGCTATATAATCAAAACGTACGGTTACGATTTTGAGCGTAATTTATCACACCATAAGCGTAATACGTTTGAACCGAAAGACGTTAATTACGCGGCAACACAAGGAGAAAAGTTTACTGCTGCTTGGTAGTTAGCAGCACTAAGGTTTACATGTTTCTCCGTGTTTATCAAAAGGTCAAACAAAGAGGCGGGGAACGTTGAAAGCTAATCGTTTTCAAATCTCGAATGCAAATAAAAGGCCCTTGCCGCTGTCAAAACTGTGCTGATTGAGTATGGCATAAAGTTGTGTGTAATTTCCATCTGTTGTGGACACACTGAGAAATACAACAGGTGGAAGACACACTTTCTCCAACGGCGCGGCAGAGGAACAACGTTTAATTAAACTCCGACCGTCCATCCGTCCTATATTTGCTCAAGTGGACATTTGAAGTGAGACAGACTGAAACCTAGGATGGAAGATATATAAAATTGGATGGAATTAATTAAGTTTCCTCGTGCCATTGCCGTCTCTGTCGTGATTTCGCACACTGCCCAAAGGGGAAAAAGTAGTTGTGGTAGTGGCGCGGGAACCTTTATGATCATCCATCATTTTGTTTCTTCACGCCAGACATTGGGCATATGCCTTGGAGCGCCTCTTCCATCAACATCCTTTGCACAGCCTTTGCTATTTGCTTTTACCAACAAGGAGCAGGGAATACTTGTTATATGGAACTTCCTTAATGGATTCTCCTCATACTTAAACAATGGAAGAAAACAAAGAAAAGTGTAAGGGTATAAAAAGTAAAAGACGGAAAGAACTCCGTCGTCGTTGGGGTGATCGATGATTCCCAAAAATAAAGATGATTTCCTTATTTAATATAATATTTTTGTGCACATATTTTATTAGAACAGCCGAATGTGAGCACTCGAATGTTTAATGGGAAGACATGGGTGTTATAATTATGCCGAAATGAGAAAATGAGCATATGCTTCTGCAATATAGGGAATTTTTACGCTGTTTTGAATTCATTGCCATCTTCTCCCTTTGTTTGTGAAAAGAGTCCTTTGTTTCCAAGCTCCGTTTGTAACAAACACACGAAATGACATCGTTGACTTTCTTTTTTAATGAGGTCTTCTCTCTTTGTTTTCGTTAATTACACGCCTCAAAATATTCCAAGTTAATTAGCTTCTGGATTAACTACGCAGATGACATGCGTGCTTCATTTTGGAATATAAACAGAATATAAAGAGAATAAGGCAGAATATATGGTAGCTTAGACTTTTACTTTTGCTGTATATTTATGCTTGGCCATTCCTTTTGATTCGGATGACATTCCCTGTCCAGGTTTCATTGTTTAGATACAATATGTTTGGTTGATATTGTGAAGGATTGGGCACAGGGTGCGTGGTTTGGTCCTCGCGTATAAACTACCCTAGAAGATTTAAGATTTTCATTTTATCTCTCTTTTTCCTTTTCTTGTTTCGTCGTAGTCCTGAATCCTTGGGATGTCGTGACAGTGTCTTTGAATTTAATCGTGATTTATGCTAAGTGTTCGCTGTCTAATTCCCCACTGGGACCTCCATCGTCTTTCCCAGTTTGCGAGTATCCCCCTCCACCTCATTCTGAAATTAAATTACATGTCCCCTTATGCACCATAAATTTTTCTAAAGGGCCCGCATACAGAGGGCTCAAATGTTGTGGACGATAAGACGATGAGTACCACGGCCACAGCGGTGAGGAGCCTTCATTTGCATGATTCCAGGAGGAAGCAGAATTAAGAGTGCTTTTGCTACCCGGTGCCTGTCGGTGCTTTGCATTTGCATCAAAACCAAGTCAGGATTTTAATCCTTTCCAGCCATAACTGGATTTTAAAACTCTACTCTAGAGGAGCCCAATTTCAAAACTATTCCCTGCACTTGATTTCCCTGCACAAAGAGGAAAAGTTGATCGAGTCAAAAGTGGTGGTGAAAGTGTCCTGAAACAAACGACCTCATTCTAAAAACACTTCCACTTTCTCCACTTTAGGAAAGAGAAAGAAAGCGCAGCGGAAGAAGAGAATGACCGCCGAATTCAAACTTTGTTTTATTCATTTTTTCCATCCTTCTCTCTTATGGCGGTGGTGGTCCACTTCGGTGACCTCCATTTCAGCGACAATTCCATTATGGAGATTGAGAATCTTTCCGACCATCATCCATCCATGTCTTTACCCGCTCCAATATCCCACAAAGTCACACCATAAAATCCTTCGCCTCAACACTCTCTCTAACTCACGGGAAAAGCGGGACTGACCAAATTAGAAGTAGTGCAAAGTGAAAACCCTTCATCCCTGTTGGAGCCTTTGTTAAAAGCATATACGATGTTCCTAGACACAGAGTCCTTTGCTCCATTTCCGCGTCTTTACATAACATTTCACACCCTGACTCAATATACGGACTGGATTTGAAATGGAGAAAGTGTATAAAAGAAAAAGACGGGAAGAGTCAAGGGTCCTTGACTCAAATGAAAAGAAAACTCTCAGCCACTCACTCACAGAGTCAATCCACCCAGTACATCACATCAATTTCCCGCCAAAATTCAAAGTACATGACCCACTTTAGATGTCCGCTCGACTGTAGTTCATGCTTCCTTTGAAAACTGAATTCGCGCCGAGTGTTATTGCAAGTTATTACCACATTATGCTTGAGGGCTCGTCGTACGACGGGCGTGAAGATTTGTCCTACGAGTGGACAGCGTGGCCGAGACTGGCAGTGCCTGGAGAAGAAACGACACAAGGCAGGGGGTGGGTGGGACTTGTCCAGCAGCGGCGACAAAGCCACCAGCACTTCTTCTGATTGGCTCTTCCCAAGGAGATCACCAGCCTGCAAAAAAAAATCATTATTGAAATGAAACTGTTTTTTCTTTAAATTAAATTAAGAGAAGCAGGCACCAGGAAAGAAGGTCATCTGGAGAGTTTAATTGGAAACGTGCTCGTAACATCCAATGACCTCGTTTTAATTTATTTAGTACCAAAAAGTCTGATGAAATAAAAGCCACTCTATCCTGGCTTTATGTGTGCAATACATTTTCTGAATGACTTCATGAGAGCTAAATATACACCTAAAAGACCCTCATATTCAAAATTAAGTTTACGTTTGTTTATGTTGTAAGGGAGCCCCAGGCAGGTAGGAAGTTGTAGAATGAATCAAATTAATAATTAAGACTTTGCGCCTAATTACGCCCCCAAATAAACTGATTCCTTTCCTTTGTTTATTCGTTTCCACTCCAATCTAGAACTTAAAACTAAATTCATTCCCACTCGGAGAGCTTATGCAAGGCACTAATCTTGAGCAAATGATGGTTTGTTTTCAGTTTGTTGAAATTGTTGATTTTGATTGAGAAGCCAAACAATAGTGCTCATACCTTCAAAGCCAAATAAACTTCACGTCAAATCAGAAGCCTTTTCAACTAGCTAATGAGAATATCCTAAATGAATCAAATGAATGAAGAATTTCAACACCACGTAACAGGCACGGAAGGCGTCATGCCAGAATATGTGTCCCCACTTCCCGCTCTAATTTACGTCAAGTATGACAGCGGAAAGTAATTTTCAAAGGCTCTTAAAAACAACAACGATTCTACTGGGTTGGAAGCACTTGGGATACTGTAGTGAACCGAGTGTGAAAAGGCTGTTAGAAAGCAATCTTTTACAATAGGTGTTTGCCTTATTCGGCATGAAGAAACTTCACAGACAAAAGTACAGTAGGAATACAATTAGCGCTAAAAGCCAAGTAAAACAATGCTAATTAAAGCTGTTGTTGAATGATTTCAGGTTAAGTTGATTCCGTGTATTAACCAAATATATTAGGTTTACATAACTCCATTTTGCAAGCGAGTAACCCCTTTAACCTTGGGTTTATAACACTTGTCCATACATTAATTTTCAAGCAAATTATGTTGGGTACTAGCGTCTTATACCCAATGTATATGTAATGAGAGGAGAAAAAATAAAATAAAAATCAAATGAAATGTAAGGAATGGCACCTACTCGTATACTCGTGTAAATTCACTCCATACGATGCAGAAATTATAAGGAATTTCTTCCTTACAACGTTAATGTGATCCCGATTGAATGGAATTGACCCTAGAACGGAGAAAAAGGAGCATATGCAGCTATTGTCTTCAAATTCGACACAAAAGAAGCCAATTTAAACAAAAAATTGATGATAATTTGTGTGCATAAATAATTTAAAAAAAAACCGTTAATGCAAATATTGATAGGGGTTTAGTTACGCCCATGAAGTCCACTCATGGCCTTCCTATTTTAATTCACTTAATCTAATGCACTTATTTGTGAGCCGTTAAGCTCATTGAAAATCAAACAACTACCGCAACTGTCAATCAAAATGGGGTTTGACAAAGGATTAGCACTATAACCTCGACACATTTTCGTCGCAGTTCAAAGCTTTAGGAAAAGCTAGACGAATTTATGATAATGAAAGTAGTTTTGGGTGCAATTTAGTTTACATCTGTTTACAGAATTCTGTAAACAGAATTAGCCAAATTAACAAATTAAAGTTAAAACTACTAAATACTAAACGTTCATTTGGGTAATGATGAGGGCGTTTGAGACACGGCTGATGCGAGGATAAAGTAGAAAGATATATTTTCTATTGAATTTCAGAAATGGCTGTTCATCCTTATTAGAACTAAAGTCATAGATTGAAAAAATAGGTCAGAAATATTA
This sequence comes from Pseudachorutes palmiensis, assembly GCA_009869845.1. Taxonomy (NCBI): domain Eukaryota; kingdom Metazoa; phylum Arthropoda; class Collembola; order Poduromorpha; family Neanuridae; genus Pseudachorutes; species Pseudachorutes palmiensis. The sequence continues at coordinate 2,471 of VNWY01000961.1, read as the reverse complement.
CAATTGTTAGGAAATACAATTATTAGAATGCTTGCATGGGTCTTCTTATACTTCAAAAATTTTGGGAATAACTTGGGAAAAAAGTTGGATTTAAGCATATCCAATATTTAGAAATTATTAGCTGTTTCGCATGTTAGTTGAATTGGATTTACATGTTATTAGACTTACTGAATCGAGAAGGTTTGACACAATTTCGACTGGGATGTGTGAGATGCACTCGTCCTGAAGAGGCGTCGTCGTTGCAAAATCCACGAGAGACTGAAAATAAAAAAAATCAGACGTCACTACAAGTATGTGCTTGCTCCCCGCCATTATTTTGCATCAGCATTCTTTTTCCCGTGTCAAAACATTTTGGTTCCCCTTGAAACCCGGGACACGGGTAAGCCATTGAAATCCTTTGATGCCTCCATGGTGGCACAGGTAATAAAATTCTACAGTTCTTTTGTTTGAGTGGATGTGGAATTTCTCCAATAGGGAATCTGATTGGTCCTCATTCTGAAGTAAGGTTGTGACAGATCAAAGGAGGAATGGAAAGCATAATAAGAGAATGGTGGGAAGATACAAACTGTATGTGGTGTTCCTTGGAGTGAAAGTCCCATTGAAGTGGAAAGGGGTGGTGGGTGCCTTTTCCCTAATATTTCCTGCCTCTCCGGATGAGTGGAGATGAAAGGGGCCCTTTGTAGAATAAGATTTATATTCATATGAGATTCAGAACTCAGAAGAGCGGGAAATATTTATTCAAACGGAATGTCACCGACTGAGTGACGAAGTGTCACTCAACTCAACCGGAATGGATCCCACTGGGACTCCATTGTCTACACACTAGGCGACAGGCGACCATCACCGTAACTTTGTCGCCGACGATGATCAAAGGTCCTATAGTTTATATACTGCCAAACCAGTCATGGCCGCAAAGTTTATTCTTTTCCCCACCTTAACTTTTTCCCTGCCTAAGGAGGAGCGGTGGGGATCAAAGGTGGGCGAGTCATTCGAATCCCAGATTTCCCGCGGGCGACACCAGAGTCAAAGTGAATTTACCACGTGGGTTTCCTGCCCCCACCATGGGAAAGTTTGATTTTTATGTCTTCTTCTTTCCTCTAGAGAAGGACGACGTTTAATGAGCTCGTAACTTTTATAGTCAGAGATTGATTTTTGGAGTCTGGTCCAATGGGAATCTCCTGAGGCCTCCAGTGGGGAGAGTCATGATGAAAAATCATGAACCTTGCAGGAATGCCTATAAACTTCCCGCCATTTTCATTTAGAGCCTTTGTCCCTAGCCACATTAAAGGAAAAGTAATGATTCCATTGTATGTTGCCAATGGTCGGGTAAATGGACAGTTCCCTCCGCCCTTGTCCAATCCACACAGTCAGCGAGCGGAATTACTCAAATTACACCATGGGTTCTGGTCCGTTGAGCTCATTGTAATGGTCTACGGATCAAACACAGCGGTGTAATTTGTGTGTCAAGGGAGGGATGACCCTATTTTTTGTCATTTCCCGCCACCCGCTCTCTTCCATCATCGTCTCGAGGTGGGAGTGACAGTGATAAATTCCCTTTCTGCGATGACATCAAATGGAGTCATCCTTTTTCCACTTCATAAGACAAAGTGGAGATAACGCCCTCTGTCATATATACAAGATTAAACAGCGCATACCCCCAGGGGGAAAATTTCTTTCAGCCAAAATAACCTTGAAGCTAAAAACCAGTGAGACTTGGAATTGGAAGAAATAATGGTTAAAATTCCCTCAGAATTTAGCCTCTTGTGACGCAACTGTGGTCTAATTACAGTTATATTCCACGGAGAAAAAGAATCAAAACATGTTTACGTCGTCGTTCTTTCACCAAGAATTTTCTCCAACTATTTTTAACTTTGTGTAAGTAGAGCAAAGCAAAGGAAAATGTCATTTGAAAATGAAAGTTTGTGGCATGGCGAATGTGTGTGTGTCTTATTGCAAAACTTCGAGGGGATTATCCGCCCCCACGAAGCGAAAAGCTTGCAACAAATCCTCGTAAATGTGAATTGTAGTGTGTGGTGTGGAAAATTGCAACTTTGCTCATTGCCATTCAGGTGAGGGCACTCCCGGTCCTAATTTCCAGTTGCCTCATCATCGTCACTAGGGAAATTCCAACAGACAAGAGCGGGCTAGTTTGAAATATGACGTGGCAGAATTAGACAAGGAAAGAGGACATGGAGCTCGAGTACATTTCCCAAGGGCCTTTAAAACCCTGACAAGGTTGTAGCCCACCTGTCCCCTCTGTCGAGTGACCATTTCCACAATGTCATGGCTAATGTCAAGAGTCAATTGAGCTAATGGGTTTCATAATCTCCCGGGTTCTGCTGAAGCTGAACAAGGAACTTCCCCCCGAGAAGAAATTGTTTGTAGAATGGCTGTCTACTGAGAAGAGAGAGGCTCGAGTAGACAGCTCGTTAACACACTGAAGGTGGCACAAAAGGCTTTGTCTCCTTCAT
>VNWY01000960.1:0-23754 GCA_009869845.1 Pseudachorutes palmiensis | reverse complement strand
AGTAAATGCGTCTCTTGGCTCAATCGACTTGCTCTCCATGGTGAAGCCTACCTTGTGTGAATATAATTACAATGTAATCAACTACACAATTAATGGCATACTTTCATATAAGTGAACCAACGTAATATTATTCTTGCTACTTGTTATTTACACAAGCCTATAGGCCTATGTGCTATTCTCAAGGACATAAAATACTTTTTATGCAACAAAAGCGATAAAAAATGAATGGGGATTCAGGCCTCTTTAAAACATTGTATAGTAGTTACACTCTCATGATTAGTTTTAATGTTTTTTTTTATTATTTTATAATTATTAAAGTTAGTTATAATTCGAGCTATCTAGCTAAAGTCACAGTAAAAGTTTGACATCATAGGGCTACTTGCTTAAGCCATAGGAAGGAAGGTGACTAGGTACCATAGGCTTGCTTTTTCCCTTCACGGAGTTCCACGTAGACTTCATTAACCTGTTAAATACATTTCTGAGTTTAGTTCTCATAAACTAATACAAAGGAAAGTTGACAGAGCAGTTTAATAGTATTGGCACGTAAACATTTCAACCATGCTGGGATCTATGCGCTTGGAAATCAGATACGAAGTGATTACTTCATTCAACGTATTGCAGACAAAGAATATGAAAACAACCGCCAGAAGAACTTTTGTCAACGAATTTCATTCGCTGCCTCTTCCGGATGTGGAAATTCTTTTTCTCGAAGAATTAAAGTCGATTTCCAACAACATTTTGGTCGGCTCGTGTTGTGCTCTATGGGAAATACGCCGTTGCTGATTTGCTACCCTTGTCCAAAAAATAGAACGAATTCTAGCTTTCCATCTTTAGTGTAAACTTACCTCCAAACAATTTGTGAAAATCATGACTAGAATGACTGCCAATTGAAGAAGAAAAAACACGAAGGAGTACCAGAGCGACTACTGGTTTTAGAATGTAGCTTGTATATATTTATAATATCAAAACAAGAATAAGAGTCCACCATTTTACAAAAGCAGGGCTGTAAAGAACTCGGATGGCATGACAAGGGCTTCTCTTTTTTTGCCAATAACAAATTATGTCAGGTTTTTGGCATGAACCTCTTGTTATTTCCAACGACAGGAAAGAAGGAATGGAAGAAATTCAGGAGGCTAGTAGCAGTGTAATTAAGGAGTACCGACATGAAGCGCTTATTATATCCAGCCATGGATGGATGAAAATGTATGAAATAAACACTCTCAAGCACGATTCGACAATCATTTTCTACGAAGTTGGACATTTGGCTTTGCTCCTAGTCAATAGTCAGAAGTATCCCTCTGAGTTTCAAATGTCTACTGCCGTCCCTTCCAAACGTCCCATTTTTAATAGCGTATGGGGTTTACATCTTCTGCCAAGCATCAATTCTCAACAGAATTACCAAGGTATGAGTCTCAAGCTGATTTGTTCATTCTTGTTCAAAGTAAATATTTCGATTACTTTTATTCATTTAATTGATTTATTGAGTCGAATCTTTGTATAATTTTTTGCAGTGGGGAGAAAAGATTTGTTTATTCAAGGAACTTAAAACTAATACTATGACTTCTTATATATTACTAAGCTAGGTGTCATACGAATGAAGTTGTCATTTTAAATGCCACAGTGTCCTTAATATACATTCTGACATTGCACTCAAACCGACAGACGCAAATACAAAAATGTTCTTTTTGGAATATCTTGTCCTCCTTCTCCAGTGTATTTATTCCGCTCATGCAGTGCTTCATCGTATTGTTAACCAAGGTGGTTTTGAATCGTGTTGGATTCATATATACAGAAATCCGGAAGTTATTACATTTCAGAATTCGTTCATACATCCAATATTCCTCCTCCCACCATTCCGTGTTCCAGATCTAGCCAGTTTTTCAAATGAAGACCCCAATTTTTACATACTTGACTGGCGTGTTTATCTGGGTTCTAGAAAGTACGTTTATTGCAACGCTTACTTTCTAATGCTACCGTCGAATTGGAATAAATTCACAACTGCAATAACCCCACCACTCGCAGCGTTAAGGCTGTACAATTTTCTATCTGCGCTGCTCCCATTCAGAGACAATATGGACTTTTTTATTCTAGTGGACAAAGGACTTGACAATCTTGGCCCTACTTTTGCGAGTCAACAGAATTTCATGGCGCGCCATACCATGAACAATATCATTGTTGATTTGACAACTTCAGTAATCCTTAGTTATCAAATGAAGTACTTTATTAAACTTAACTGCCAGTCAGTAGCACTAAAGGAATGCTTTTTAAGCGTTACCCAACATTGCACAAATGGGGGCAAATTATTGGTCATAGAAGACTACATGAAATCAGTCAATGGCTTCTGGCACAACTGCAGTTCTAGAGAGAATTATACACGAATCACCAACAGCATGTGGGAAGACATTTCGTCATTTCCGAATAGACGAGAATATTTTACAACTAATGATAAATGGGAACTCCTTTATAGACAGGCATTGGATGGGACTGAAATCTGGGCTAATAAATTATTAACAAAGTTGACCTACTTTAAAGACAATTCCCAACACCCTTACTCAGCAGCAGACAGGGCCGAGTTTCTTGACCAAACCGAAGTCTTTAGCGAATGGCGAACTGAAAGTGGTCCAGCAATAGGCTTTCATACGCTCTATCACCATTTTACCGACAGGCTTGAATTCATTCCAGTTTATGACGAGTCATTTTCCTACATTACAAAAACAGGAGTGACACGTACAATGGGTTTCCAACTGTACATTACCCCATTTGACTTTGACTCATGGTTGTATATCATCCTTGCATCATCAGCCATACCTTTTATTTTACTTATTGCGGCCATCATAAAGCACATTCCACATCCATTGGATATTATGTGGGATGCAGTGTTTGCAAATATTTCTCTCATGCTCCGTGTTTCTCCACACATAAGCAACTCTTTAGTATCTGATAAACTTATTAGAATTTCTTTCTGGACGTTGGGAATATGGAGCTTGGTGCTTACAGTGTTGCTTGAAGGTTACTGCAGTGTTATCACGAGCGAACTTGTAGTTCCGCCTCCCTGGAAATCCACCTGGGAAAGCTTTAAACACCTGAACAATGTAATTGTGCGTGGGGATGACAGCATACTTAACCTTTATGCGGAATATTACTTGGATTTGATAAAAGGAACCGTATCAAACGTGAAAATTACCAAGACTTCCAATTTAACAAATTGTGAATGCCTACGACGTGGTACTCCCCTTTGGGTGTTGGACTACGTGTCAAAATGTGAAGATTTGGATTGCTGTAAGAAGCATTATGAAAAACTATACAATGAACATGGTCTTAGTCCCGATGACTTTCCAAAGGATCCTGAAACATGCGACGCCAGCTCGTTATACTTGGTGTCAAATATAATCGACGATACAAATCAACACCAGAATTTTTTTTATAGTGTTTATTCTAAAAATCTGGACAAAATGCCACACGACAAGGGTAGAGTATTCGTGTATTTGAACTATATTGGGCATATACGACGTTTCCAAGCAATTGCAAACTATGAGGAAGAACAAGGACGTAGTGGTGAGCATTGGAAAATAGGAGGGGATGTTCTATACCCAAGAACAATTGGACACTTTTTCAGTGATTATTTAAATCGCTTCCGCAATCGGCAGCAGACGATGTTACTGTACAAGAGAACAAGGGCACTACTTGAAAACGGAGTCCATGGACTCTACTTTTGGTGGTACAGTCGTCTCCTGGATTCAGAGAACTTTCGTATTGTGAAACTGTATGATGAAGAAATAGATGAAATCAAAGGCTTTGACTCTTGGAACAAATACTACATCCGTCTTTATAATTTTTGGATGCTGTATTGGTTTAGCTTTGGTTGTATTCTTAATAGAGATAACTTATTACTATTCAACAAAGCGGAACCACCGTGTAGAAATATTGGAGAAAGGGTAGGGGAACTATTGAAGATTAACTTTTTTAGCTTTGTCAAACAGCGGAAGCTACTTTATGCACTTGTCCTGATTGTCTGTCTGTAGTCCTTCAGTAACTAAGCATCTACATGACAAATGCTACTTGCAGCTATTTGGCATGGATTGTCGAAATATAGAAATAGAGATGTATTGTCTTAAACTTATTTGAACTAAGTGATTCTTGAAAGTAATTTCTTGATTTTCTGAGTATTAAATTTTAATGATTAGACTTCATTATTTCGGATTGAGTCACGCTAAGCTTTTCTTCGTCTTAGTTTATTTTCTCCTTCGAATGACTTTGCCCTGGTGCTCTGCTAAAAGCCTCAGTGTTAAGTTGAACATTGTGGACGACAAACAGTTGGTAGCTGATTTGCAACATTTCAGAATCCGAAGCAAAAATGGTATGTTGAGCTAGGCTTTTGCTTTTCCATTGTGGTCACTACAGTGTGTAGCCGACTGAGCACATTGTTGACAAGGGAGGTTTTGAAACATAGTTTTTGGAATGATTTAATCATAAAAGGAATGAATTTAATTGGGATATTGCCGTCAAGATTTTTTATGTTTAAAGAAGTAACAAATCCATATTCTATGAAATTGACTGGTGAAATAGCGCAGATTTTAAGTACCTATTGACATTTTAATTCCGATTATTTTTAAATTTTTCTTGGTATTGACAAGATATTGAGAATCTTTGCAATACTTGAACGTGTCACGACAACCAAGACTAGCCACTAGCTTTTTGTTTTTATAAATCTTGAATGAATTAAGGGGATTTCAGCATCATCAGTTGTTGTAAAAAATAACCCGTGGCAATATGGGTATTATAAAGTAGCGGAAATAAAATATGTCCGATAGTAAGGTTGAGTAGAAACGAAAACGCTGAACTGGAAAGTTCAGAACATTTTGACGTTTGACTTTGTGCAACAAGTGACTGAAATGTCAAGTAAAAATATGACATACAAAGGAAAAGGTGGTACGAACAAGTACGATAAATTTTAAAGAGGTAATTTTTTAGGTTAGGTTTTGGGGTTTTAGGTTAGTTGAGGTCATTCGTGTTTTCATAATGCCAACTTTGACTTTTGGCCTTGACATTTCAATCAAGGGACAATAAGGAGTGCATTGCTACAAGGAAGAGCATTCGAATTGGTCCAGTAGATTACGAGTTTTAAAGAAAAGGACGGCTGACATACAGACAGGACAAAAGCATAAAGTAGCTACTTAATAATTAATCATGGAAGGTCTCAGTCTGAAGCAATTTTTGAACTAAAATGATTCGTTCGTGATATTCAAAGCATTAGCTGATTTCGTTTTGAGTCACGCGAAAATCTTCTCCGTCTCAGACTTTTAGTTGTCCTTCGAATGACTTTGTTCTACAAAAGCCAGCAGTGTTTTAATACAAATTGAACATAGTCCTTCAAGAGTTGAGAAAACCTTGCACAAGATGGAATTTTTCGGATACTTTGTTTTCATTTTGCAGTGTATTCATTTAAGTAGCGGAATGTTTGAACAGTTCGTTAACCATGGCGGGTTTGAAACATGTTGGATTCATTTATATCAAAACCCAGATGTTGCCACAATTCAATATTCTTTCAGCCACCCAATCTTTCTCTTCCCAACATTCAAGGTTCCAACTGTGTTTGATTTTTACACGCCGTATTTTAACGTGTCCGACATCTGGCATGTTTACCTTGGTTCCAGGAGATATATTTATTGCAACGCTTACTTTTTAATCGAACCGTCTAACTGGAGTACATTTAAAAACGGAGAAACAGCCCCAGCACTTGCAGCACTAAAGCTGTACCAAGGCATACATGCGCTGATCCCATTCAGAGATACTTTTGACTTTCTTATTCTAGTAGACAATGGACTCCACAACCCGGGGCCTACATTTGCAACGAATCGCAGCCATTTGCATCGTCACGTCACAAACAACATTGTTGTCGATTTGACCACTTCAGTGCTGCTTACTTATCAAATGAAATACTTTGTTAAGCTGAACTGCCAGGCATCGGCACTGAAGGAATGTTTTTCCAATGTTACGCAAGAATGCACAAATGGAGGTATGCTGTGGATTATAGAGAGCATGGATGAATACGATATAAAGGATATAGTCAATGGCTTTTGGGATAACTGTAGTTCTAGAGAGAATCATACACGACTTAGTAATAGCATGTGGGAAGACACTTCAGCTTTTCCGAAAAGACGCGGTTATTTTAATGCATTTGCTCCCCGCATTGATTTGAAATTGAGACCCGTTTGTATCCAAGCAATGGATGGGACTGAAATTTGGATCAGGAACGATGTTTTAACTAATAATTCGAGACATGCTACCAGATATTCCCAAAGCAAATACGGTACTATGATTCTTTCTCAAATTGCACGCTTTGCTGCAAGGAATACTCATATTCAAACTGGGATAAAAATAGCTACTGGGCACAAATTTTTCGACAGAGCTGACTTCATTCCTGTTTATGCTGATTCACTCTCTTAGGCCCAAATTCGCGAGTGACTTTTTTCCAAAATACTCCTGGGTTTGAACTAAACCAAGGGTATTTGGTATTTTCGTACGAATTTCGTGAGTAAAGTCCGCGAGTAAAGAGTAAAACGTGTCGCGAATACCAAATTTTTACTCAAGGATCCTAAACTCGAGGATTTCAACTAAACTAGGGGTTTCTCATACTCGAGAGTTTACTCGCAATATAAAAGTCACTCGCGAATTTGGGCCTTACACTACCAAAACAGGAGTGTCAAGGACAATGGGTTTCCACCTGTACATTGCCCCGTATGAATGGGGCACATGGCTCTACACTATTCTAGTATCACTGGCTTTACCATTTATTTTGCTAATTTCAGCTGCAATCCTTAAGGTTCCACAGCCAATGCGTGTTTATGGGGGATGCAGTGCTTGTAAATATTTCGCTACTACTTCGCATTTCTCCAGAGATTACCAACACACTGGTATCTCCTAAGCTTATTAGAATTTATTTCTGGACGCTCGGATTGTGGGGCTTGTTGATTACAGTGTTGCTTGAGGGTTATTGCAGTGTCATTACAAGTGACCTTGTAGTCCCGCCCCCTTGGACATCCACATGGGAATACTTCAAGCAACTAAATAATGTAATTGTACATGGACCTGGTGAGGTAAACTACAAATTAATAAACCTTCGATACGGCTGGATGCGAAATTCAATGGAAATGACTACGCTTCACAATTTAAGATATTGTGCATGCCTACTTCGTGGTATTAAACCTGATATAGACGAGTGGAGCCCAGATCCAGAATGTTTAAGCAGTGCAGACATGAATTGCTGCAACATTTACATTGCAAAGCTTCAGCATGAACACGGCCTTCAACTCGACGACTTGCCAATTAGCGAATATTTCTGCGTTTATGATTCAGTTATATTAGTGAATCAGATAATTGGGAACACTGGTCAAAACCATAGTTATTTCGGTGTTTTTTATCCTATATTATCACAACTGGTAAATATGACACTGATGTTGTCCAAAAGTAATGCTACAGGATTCGTGTATTTGAATTCTATTGATCAAACACGGCGTTTTCAAGCATTTGCAAACATGATGGAAGAACGAGCTGAGAGCGGTCAGCATTGGAAACTAGGAGACGATGTTCAGTACCCTGAACAAATGGGGCACTACTTTTATGATGATGCTGAAATACACCGCAACTGGCAACAGAAGATGATAGTTTATAAGAGAACAAGGGCACTTGTGGAAAATGGAGTCGAGGCTATGTACATGTGGTGGATTGATCGACTCAGGGATACTGAGACTTATCGTTTTCTCAAACGGTATGACGCATATGCAGCGGTAGAACAACCAAAGGTTTTGACTCTTAGAACAAATACTACGTCCGTTTTTGCAATTCTTGGGTGCTGTATTGGTTTGGTGTTGGTTGTATTCATTGTTGAATCGTATTATTCACGTTAAGAAGAATCCTGTAGAAATATTTGGGAAAAGTGAAAGGTATAGTTCAAAAGCCTTTATAATTCTTTAGTTTAAAGTTAATTTTTTAGACTTAGTAATTAGCAAGACTTATTATTAATTAATAAAGTAAATTTTTTTCAAAAACAAACAGAAATGTAGAATATTATATTAAAAAAAAGTTAATATACTGTAAAGCTTCTTATAGATTATATAATATGTATCCGTTTATTAACGGGCAATGGATGGTACTGAAATTTGGGTCAAGAAGGATGTTTTAACTAACGAGAGAGAGAGTGAATGACTTTGTCTTCGTGCTCTGGTAAAGGCCTAATAAATTATAATCCGAAGGATTTCTACTTGAATTAAGTCAAAGGCCTAATTGGAGGATATGAGACTGAAGCAAATTCCGTTGGCCATTCTGTCTACCAATGTGAGCTTCGCTTTCCCTTCCATATGGTACAGATTTCCAATAGTACACTTCAAAACGGGCACAGAACGCATTATTTTCTTTGTCATTGGCACTTCATCGGCTGGAATTTTATACAAGTTCTTCCTTGCGTTTTGTTGAAACTTGCTCGAAAGGTTGAACACTTGAGACATGAGGAGAGCTGCCGGTCCTAGGACTATCGAGCATATGAATCCACACAGGAATAAGAATGCGATCACTTCTGGTCTCAGCAGGTGACGAAGGCGAATAACGCTGTATGTGGAAATCAGAATCATACACATGATTTGAAAGTTTTGCTGCCGGCAGAAACCTCGACCCGAATACAATGTTGCACAACTGATTCATAAGCTGTATCTTTCGATATGTAGAGATGAGTTCCGGTATTGCGTCTTTCTTTCCAGCGTTCGGCCATTCCAGGCTGTGTTGGAATACTGGTTAGCATATCCACCACGTAAGTTTTAAGGCTCAACTTACCAGCATTTCCTTAGCCAATGGATCTGTGTAAGAATAGATGGAGTGATTACAGCCACTGCTACAGCCCCGTTGACGGCATTTACAACACCGCTAATAAAAACGGCACAGCCATAGACTAGAATTAACGGTGTTGATGGGAACCTGTTGTAGTTAAGGATGAATACTTTCAGTGCATAAATCCAACCGCAGACTCCAGCAAAAGTGACGACAGTTGCATACAGCCTACCACAAACTTCGACCTTCGCTCCAGCATACTTTTTGCCTAAAATAAAGTGATTTTCAGTTACTAGCCTTTACATTATTCAATGGTAGCATCACCTTGGAAGTCACTGATGACAGAAATATTGTTCACAAGCTGAGCAAAGCCAGAGTTGTCTTGAATAAATATGGATCGCATGCCGATCACTGTCAAGGACACCATTATCTCAAAAGCAGGAAAGACGGCTTCAATAATGGTCGAATGGACAATCCGCCATATACTGAAAACAACATTGGCAGAAAATAAACCCAAGATGAAGACACAAAGAATTGTCATTCCAAAATCCCTTCTTGCTGTTAGAATTCCTGACCGACGGTCAAAATGGAATGGGAAAATCCCAGTTTTCGTAATGAAGTGGAGCGTGCGGTGAAGAACATTCAATTCGTACGCTGTTAACATTTTGGCTTCAATTCCGTAGACTGGGAGACTTCTTTGTCGAATGGATCTTTTTGCGTTGCGTTGGTGTGCGATTCTTTATGCAAAGTAAGAATTGAACTGTTTAGTTTATGGGCCAAGAAATTCGTGAAATTCATCAATTATATTTTGCCAAAATACTTATTTCTCGACTCGAGATACAATCGTTGAATAAACAACGGTTGCAGCAATTAAAAACTTTCTACCTTCATTCAGTGACTCGCTCGTGTTTCCAGTAAGCCATCACTAACTGAAGATTGGAGAACGAGCGATGTTTCTTATTGTTTGTCCATGACTTAACATATGATTATAGGAATTCGATATCTTCCTCATTTCCAAACGTCGTGAGGAAACCTGGAAAAATTCAATTGTCTCACAAATATTAAGCGATGTTTCTTATTGTTTGTCCATGACTTAACATATGATTATAGGAATTCGATATCTTCCTCATTTCCAAACGTCGTGAGGAAACCTGGAAAAATTCAATTGTCTCACAAATATTTATTCTCAAAACACGGAAGAATTCCACCAAAATTGTTTTAAAAATTAAGCAATTAAGCATGAAGGACGGCCATTTGACCCCAGACCTCCTAGACTGCCGGAGAAGCCAAATTCGAATTAGGGTAATTCATTCTAGATGGTCAGGGGTCTAATTGCCGTCCTTCAAGACGGCTTTCTCAGATTTTAAGATTTATTTACAACATCAAAATTACTTTTGTCGTTTACGGAAAACGTTTTGCTTAAAGTGGTAACCATTCTCACCCAGGATGTTCCCAGGAGGAGAATAGGCTGCAACTACGACAGTTCTTTTACCACGTTGTGCCACTCCGAATCCAACTTCTGTCGTTTCCTTCCATACGATGGCGGAGAATGGTGTGAAATCCGGGTTGTTCCAGTTATATCTTAGCTCTGTTTCATACCATTTCTGGACAGCGCGTTGAACAGCTTCAACTGGAGTAATGCCCGGTGTCCCACGGTGTTGGTAGAGATTCTTAATATACCCCTGTTCCAACTGGTTTTGAAAACTACTGGATCGGATCAAGTGGTCTGCATACAATTGTGCTGCTCTTGACAACTGAAAAGAGAAAGTTAACAAAAGTTCATCCTAAAATTAATAAATCAATCTTACCGTTTCGTTAAGTGAAAGTTGCTGGACTCCGTGTCTTCTTCGAATTTCATTGTGCAAGTTCAAACCAACAGTTTCATAACCTATAATTAAAATTAACCTTGTGTAGTAAAAGTTGATTTGTAAATCACAAGTATAATTTCATTTTACTTTCACCAATGGATGGAGTCTCAGTGTCGCCGTCTTTCAACAAGGCTGCTTCGTTCGAAATAAACGCCTGAAAGTTTTCAAATTTACGAAACAAACATTTTAAAAGAATGAGTGAGTGCCTTACGAGAACTGCGAAGAATAGACTGTATTTGAACAGCATTTTGAAATTCGCCAATTTAATCCAACTTTAGCTTTAAAACTTTATGCTTCCGAATTGAAATGAAGACTGAAGAATGGAATGAAAAGAATAAAATTTACAGAATTTATTTCCTTGATTTTTTGTGACACAAGGCGTGCATTATTTGACCTTTCAAATTACTTATTTTGAGATTACAAGGTAAATGCAAAAAGCATTCATTTGAAATTAATTATTTTTATGAGTTCATCTTGATGTGATGACAGATGATGGTCATTTGAGTGAGGTAAACTACCAATAAACAACTAAAAAACAGACGCGGAAGAAGGTTAATGATATTAATTTACACAAATTACATGTTTCCGCTATTCCTTTTACATTGCGAACATTAGGATATTAAATTATGGGCCAATTTGTTGTAATCGAGGAACTAGTTATTGTCTAGGTGAAACATTTTCTTTAAAATGTCGCCCATGTTCGCCTAGAATGTTTCCAGGCGGAGAATAGGCTACGACAACTACTGTTCGGCGACCATCGTTTGCAATTCCAGTGCCTATGTGCGTTGTCTTCTTCCAAACAACTAAAAACCAGATTATTTCAATTCCAGAAATTGTTCGTATAGAACCTAACCTTGTGAAAATGTAGAATAGTAAGGAGAGTCCCAGTTGTAAGCGTCAATCTCATCATACCAGGAATCAACAGCAGATACCACAGCCTGCTCTCTTTTAGTCTTCCCAGTGACATAGTAAATGTTCTTATTTATCCCTTCTTCATTCACATTCTCAAACTTTCCCTCTCGGATCAATTTATCAGCATAGGCTTGCGCTCTTTGTTTCATCTGGAATTAAGAATCTAGAAATTTGGCTTTTTTTTGGCAAACTCAAATTACTTGAGAGCTGAGACGAAGGTCTGGGGCTGCGTGCATCCGTCTATAATGGTTATGTCTGTCCAGTGACGCTTGGTCATAACCTTAATTTACAAAAATAAAGGAAATTGTTGCCAAATCATTAGAATAATTCAACCTTGGGCTTTGATTGGAGCCAGTGGTGGACTTGGTTTAAGTGGTCGTGGGGTAGGTGGTCGAGGTACCCTTGTACCTACACTTAAACTTGGCCTAGGCCTTGGTTTAGCTGTCGTATTTTCTTCATCAGATGGCTGCGCAAAAAACGTTTTAAAACAAGCCCTTAAAGCAAGTTTATTCTTACATTATCTTCTTCAGAGGATTCAACAGGGAGTGGTTTTGGTGAGCTTGGTCGTGGTACTCGAGTACCTACGCTTAGAAAAGGCCTTGATTTGGCTGTCGTTCTTTCAAGTGACTATAAATCAGTATTAAATATTGTTAAACCATAAGCCTGCTTTTAATACAGCGATTATCCTTTTACCAGATCTTCGTCTTCAGATTCAACAGGGAGTGGTTTTGCTGGGCTTGGTCGAGGTACTCGAGTACCTACGCTTAGAAGAGGTCTTGGCTTAGCCGTTGTCATCCGTTTAACAGGTTTCTATTGGAATAAGGTAAAATACATTGAAAACAAGCTTAAAATAAGCTTTAAAAAACTTTGTTTTTACCAAATCTTCCTCTATATATTGGAACAAGTCTTCTGCCGTTGTTCTAATCCATTTGGCATATGAACTAACTTTTGTAAAGACGCTGTAACTATCACAAGTTTCCTTCTGAGTTTCCAAATCACGTTTTCCGTGGCTCACAATGCCCTACAATGAAAGCCTTTCAGATTTTTCATATTCTCAGTATTTTCATATTTCAAACCTGAATGTAATATCGCTTGGCTCCATTTGCATTTGCTTGGAACATGTATCCTCCACCACTGTCGCCATTGCAAACACTCTGGGCTACAATTCCAATGCTCTATTAAACTAGTTTCTGATACGCTATAGGTCACTTACAGTTTTCGTACCCTGCGCATATTTCTTGAGGGAGGAGTTTGCGACTGCGCCATTCAAAACACAAGTCAGGATCAACTACAGGAAGAGTCACGTTCCGCAGCACAAGGGAAACTACTTCTTCATTGCTGTAACGCCCGAAACCAACAACCTGAAAATATGGTAAAACGTAAATTATGTTATAAAACGAATGCTCCTCCTTACTTCTCCGACTGTTCCCTCTTGTGGAGTTTGAATGCTTCCGCTAAAGCAGGCTGGTATAACTGTATTCGAAAGCTTAACTTCAGATTCTAATGCGACGACTGCAATGTCAGACTGGTAGTCACTAGCCTGTCCTTCGTAGGAATTGTGCAGCACAATCTCCCTTACCTTTTAAACAACTTTTAAAATGTTGAATTATAATTAAGCTATTATAGTTTTACATTATGAATTTGTGCGTCTTCTACGCCATTATTTTCTTCAAGAGTGCTGAACTCTCCTCCCAGAACAATCTTTACATTCGTTGTGTCTCGAGCTTTCCCATGTTGATCGGCCAAACAATGAGCAGCTGTTTAAATTATACATAAACTGTGCATATAAATTACACACCAAAACGCTTTAGCTTGGGTTACCAGTAAGAATGATGAATCCTTTGCTATAGGGTTTGACCAAAGTCCCTCCACAAATGTACCTGAATGCTTCCTTTGCATTCCTGTGGGCATAGATGGAGGCATGCCATGGCCACCTTTCCTTTTGTGTTTCAGTTCCACCAATTACGAAACCAACTGCATGGTCCTAGTGGTGGGATTCCGCAGTTGATGGCGCAGGAGAATGCGATAAACTGCGGGTGACCAATCCACCGCTGTCGATTGCTACAAGTTAACCTCCCGCTTTCAATGTCGTCATTCAATGGAGTAAAGAAGCGCTTGACGCAACGGTAAGAGGCAATAGTCCCAACAGGAAGTTTTCCATCGTGGCAGTCTACAATTTCATTTGTTTTCTGATCCTGACATTCAACTTTTACACCCTGATCAAACAGAATCTAAACGTTTAGAATCTTAACTTGTAAAATTGAATTACCTCTCGATCTATCAATGAATTGCAATCTGCACCTGCAAATGAGACCCATGCACCACTTAGGAATAAAACAATGCAATATAATTTTGCCATTGGAATATTAGCAGAACTACAATTACAAATTAATCTGGTACACTTTGTGCCTATAAACTTCAACGGCGATGAATATTCTACTCTGCCGATGGCCATGCGGCATTTGCTATTTCCTACAAACCAGTTTTGCACAATTACCAATGCAAATGAGCGTCCCAAGAAGTTTGATTTAAATTGGTTGATTTACTATTTGTCAGTTGATTATGGTAATTAATCCTGTTTGACGGGACAAGAATCATTTTCATGGAAGTACCCTACAACTTCTGGCAAAAAGCGATGACAGGTTGTTTATTACGCGACATCTGCCTCTCGTCTTTGGTTATATAATAAGCTAAGGACCAGTGAACCGATTCGAATCTGCTTCGTTCACAATAAACTTTTTGTGGTTTCTCTATCACCATAACTTTATTAATTTGGCACTCCCATTGAATAATAAAGCTTACACAGTGTTAATTGCATATGGAATCTCAATTCACATAGTTTTAAAACACGAACCACTAATTAGAAGATTGGAAGCATCCGGATTGTGGTCAAGTAAACCACAAAAACCACTGCAATGCAATGAGTGCATATTTAAAATATCAAATTGTAATTCAGGATTCACTGCTCTCCCCGCTGTCATCAGGTTCTGACGTGCTGCTTCTCTAAAACAAAATGATTTCCGAAGGTTATTTTATTGATGTAGGCTACCCACCTTATTTAGGACGAAAGTAAGACTCTGATTCTTACCTGGATTCTAAAGATAAGTTATAAAGAATAAGATTAATCAAAATCTTCCTTCAGCTCCTGCAACAGCGGAGAGCCTGGAAAAGGAACTTCATGGCAAGGTCAAGTTCGATTTGGGTGTTTCTCATCCAAGTTTCGGATCAGTTCACATCAAAGGAGAATTTCCGCGAATCCTACCACGACATGCAAGAGAAGACTTGAGTGACTCTGAACTGAAATTCCTGAAGGATGAATTAAGGGCTTGGGTGGATTTGTACTTTGATCGAAACCTGCAACCAGATTACTTTGAAGATGTAATCGAAGTCGCTGCTCTCTTGGCGGCGTACGTCGACCCTTTTCATGGAATTGAGACTGATTCCATGGGGCTTGTGTTGAAGATATACTTCTGGCTCTGGCACTTGGACGACGTCCTTGAACTAGGGATTGAGATGAACGTCCCATCCAAAGTCATGGACAAAGGCATGCACCAGCTCATTGGCGTTCTTCAGAATGAAGCCGTAGACTACATCGAGGTTGAAAACTGTCCTGGATTTAAAAACTTTTTTGACTCTCTTGTCACACTCCGCGGAATTTTTGAGACCCAATTGCCAGGATACAAGTCTAATTCTGGTCCGTTTATTCACTTTTTGGATCGGTACTTTGGAGCAATGCGCTGGTACGCGGTGGAGAGGATCGAGGAACCTTACTCTGAAGCAACATTTCGGTTCTGGCGGCGCATTATTGCATTTTTTGATCTGGGCGCTGAGGTAATTCAAAGCAACGGTCAAAAAAGAAAGAAATTCTAAACTTGTTTTTCATTCAGGTGATAATGTTGGTCCATGACGTTCGTCTTCCTGATAATATTTTCAGTAGTCCTTCTCTTCGTCGTATTTTGGACATTGTAAATGCAACTGGAGGTTTCGTCAATGACCTGCTTGGACTTGGGAAGGAGCTCAAGTACAATCAAAGGGACAATACTATCGTTTTCAAGGTCATGCAGAAAGGGGTACCCATAGACAAGGTAGTGAGTGATCTATGTGCTGTGATCAATAGCGAACTGTCCGACTACTTGATGCTACGTGACGCTATTCTACACGAGTTTTCGTACGAACCAATTCTAGTAAAGTACATTGACATTCTCGAAGCTGTGATGGACGGGCATATTCGAATATACGGAAGAAGTGAACGCCATCTATCGGCAGGAAAGGTTCAACTTACACGCTAATCTCACCATATTGCAGAGGCTGCTTACTTTTCCTATCCACATACTAAATGTTCAGATTCAACAAATCTATGTAAATCTGCCTGCTGTCAATTTAAGAATAAAATACAGAAATGATTCTCATTAACTTAGTTTTTATAACAAGGGATCTTAAAATGTAAAAACTTTTATTCCTTAAAAGTTGCTGTTTGTCGTTTTAATTACAACTACCGATTGATTTTCCCACCGGAAATGATCAAATTACAAAATTAGCTTTTTAATCTAGTATGTGACCTTGAAAAGTGCGACATGGCACTCTGATGCTGTCCTTGTTAGCAATTATTACTTTCACAAACTGCGTTTTGCACAATTACCATTGCAAATGAGTGTCTGACAAAGTTAGATTTTAATTGGTAGATTTCATTATTATTTGATTATGTTAATTAATCCAGTTTGACTGGACGAAGAACATTTTCGTGGAAGGATCTTTCCTCTTCTGCCGAAATGATGAAAGGACGATTGTATTTTACGACAACAACTTGCTTCTCTCCTTTCTGGGAAACTCCAACTCCGATTTCTGACGTTCTTTTCCAGACTATTAAAGTAAATGGCAAGGCCATTGGATTTTCGTAGTCGTAACTGGCTGCGGTTTTGTACCAATCACGAATGGATTCGTCAACTATCCTGCGAAATGTAAAATTCCCTCCGGAGAGGCCAAACCAATTGGTGAAGCCTTCGAATTTATATCGATTTGTACGCACTGCTCGATCCGCTTCTTCTTGTGCTGCAAGGCTCAGCTAAACACAAAATGAAATAAAATAAAGGTTCTTGACAGAAGGCAACTTACAATGCGTGAGAGCACAACTGGACCCACGCCGTGTTTCCGCCTGTACAAGTTATGGCGCTCAACCGCAGCTACTTCATAATCTAAAAAACAAGTAACCTTAAGATGTGTTCTAAGCCTTAAGTTAATCATTTACCGCTTTGGTTTGACTCTGTCGTTGGGCTAATAGCTTCTGGGGTTCTAGGGATTGTGATTTCAGGTTTAATTGTTGGAACCTTGGGAAAGTTCTCCTAAAAAATTCATAATTTAAAAATTCAAATCTTGCCATAGAATTTTATTACTGGTTGTTGAATAGTTCCCTCGTGAAGTGCAATCGCAGTTTCTTTAATCCATTGTGAATAATCACCGACTTTAATGAATAACGCGTAGCTCTTGCAATTTCGAAACCCTTCAGCCAGAACTCCTTGGAGAAAATATCGAACAGAATTGGCTGCGTAACTTGGGAATAGAATTCCACTCCCGAGATCTCCACTACAAATATTCCTGGCTGAAAATTCAATTGTTAAAGCAAGCTGCGGCAGTCTTTTGCTAATTCTTTTGTCAAACCTTCGCTATTTCCAGCGCAGAAAGAATTTTTGTCAGTTGTAGATCGAGGACTGCCGCATTTGGGAGATTCAGCTGTGGATAAACTCACATTTCGAACATTTTTCTTTCCATCACCAAAACCTGCTAACTTCAATTAGAAATTAATTAAAATCCTTTTAAAAATGGGTTTGAAATTACTAGTCCTGGTTTATCCAGTTGGAGTTGATGAGTGATGAAATCCGAATTGAAATTGAGACAAGCTGGTAGAATATTTTTACTCAGAAATGGTTCACGGATTAACTGAAGAAGAGCTAACGGTCCTTCTCGCCTGATTCCTTTTACCTTTTAAAATTCACATAAAATTCAAACAGTTGTTCAAACAACAAATTCAAAAAAAAATATTTTTGATGGATTTCCATACCATAAAGTTGTTTCCATTCCTTTGACGCTGAACCCCAATCAGTCCAAGGCGAACTTCTACATTTCCAAGTTGAATATTCCGGAGACATTCCGAAGAAGTAAGAACTACGAGTTCTGCACCAAATGGATTGACTAGAGTTCCACTACAGCTGAATCTGAAATCAGGATTGGGTGAACTTTTGACGAATATGGCAGCATACCAGGGGAACTTTGTAGAATCAGTGTAATATTTCCCACAGTCTACAAAAACAAATAACAAAATAACAAAATAAAAGTTTATTGGAAGGTTTTAAACCAATTTGGCAAGAAAATGCTCGAAATTCAGTGTCAGGTGTCCATTTTCCATTTTCGTTGCATCTCATTTGACCACTTTCCCGCTGTCCATCGTTCGTCACACTGAGATATAGAAAAAATTAATAATAAATTAACTAAATTCATAACCAATTAATAATTTAAAGCTATAATAGTTCAGTAATAACACTTACAAATAGTCTTCGCATTTGAACAGAGCAGTGGTTCCAATTGGTACAGATCCACTTTGGCAATCCGACGACTCTTTAGTTGCCGGATGCTCACAGTGAATCTCAACCCCCTGTAAAGGTCGAGGTCATTTGGAGTTAAATTATTTATAATTTGTTTACCGTTCTGTAAGATAAAGAGTCACATTTGTACTTTGCTGAATGAATCGGAGTGTAACTTATTAACAGAATAATGAATGTTTTCAACACTTTAAAATGCATCTTTTGACTTAAATCGTGGAGATCGTATTGGGACAAACTGCCAATTCACAACGTCACAACAAGGATGAATCTCAAATCCAGTTTGACAAGGACCTCACACAAACCTAGCGCGCAGCGCTATTCGAATAATAAATTCACAAGTGAACACCAAAGAAAGAATCATTTAATGTTGTTTTCTGACAATGCAAAAAGCATTACGCATTACACTGAAAAGGATTTACTTGAATTTTTGATATTTTTAATTAGCTATAAACTAAGAGTTTACTGACTACCTTACTTCTAATTCACTTAACTATGTAATTAACATTTGTTCCTTACTTAACTATTACTTGCCTTCTTTCCTCGAAGGTTGCTAAAGAGCCTTCTTCCCTAATGGCGACGCCAATTAATCATTTATATGGCATAAAGTCCGGGAGTCAAACCTTACGACAGGATAGGAAATAATATTTGTTGTTGATAAATATTTTTATACGACTGACGCAAGTTGCTTTAAATGTCAAATGAATACAGGTTTTCATGTACGCATTACGATTTATAATGCTGAATTTGTATTCTGGCGTCGTATTCCGGGAGTGTAAAGCAGTTTTGGACGGATAAAATTGGTTTGATTTATTGGACAGATTTATAGTTTGGTAAATTCAAGGTAAGATTTTCATGCAAAGCCAATGGGGTATAAATTTCGTCTCTCAAAAGAAATTCAACTCATTGTCTCCCAGGGAATCCAGACAGCACGACTTCACTTGTAAAAAAAAGATCCATTAAAACAAAGTGTGAGTTAAATTACTAAATTAACTTTATAAAAATACTGTAACTTATATAGCTTGTACTTCCAGATCAGCAGAGATGTCTTTCCTTTATTTCATCCTCGTTGGAGCATGTTTCTTTACCTACAGTGTAGATGCTCAAAAGCGTTTGTCAAAACAGAATTGCGTAGGCGTGGGCCAAAATTGTGAGGTTTCGGGTTCACCAGGAAATGCAGAAGTGATATGGAAACCATGTTGCAAAGGCTTCAATTGTGAAGGATTTTCACAAATTCATCCGAACAACTGGAGTAACTTCAGAGGAATTTGTATTCCAAGTCTCAACGATGGAGGAGCAGCATAAATCACAAACAAAAATGAATATTAACTATCCATTTTAAATTAAATAAACGGCTGCAAATGGAGCGTAAACTAGTAGCGCATGCGTATTTTGAGGTCATATATGCAAACCATTGTGATGGAGTATGCAAACCCTTTGTTACAATGTCTTTTGGCCGGCTTTATTGAGATGGAAAGAGAGCTCCTGGAGTCGACTGGGGAGTCTAGACTCTGGAGCTCGAGTGATCGTGTCAGGCTAAAAGCAGACACTTAAGTGATCTCTAAAAGCTACGAAGGGGACGGGTGGAGCCTTAAGGGACTTTCCCCGTAACACCCTTTTGCATAAATTTATTGAATTGAAATCCTCAGTGCGCATGAGGGTTCTTGCAGTTTAGCAACTGCATTTATGGACTAGGAAATGAAAGAATTGCGCCAGATTTTGTTCCTTTAAATTCCAAACTGTTTTTAGTAAGTTTAGATTTCAATGTAGGTAATTTTTGGTTGAAAATGTCCTTCTTGAAAATCTATTCGCTTCACACGTGTAGCTCTGGCAATATAAATCCCACAGTTCCCAACTGTCTGCATCAGGCGTGTTCTGACTTTAGGAGGGACGTCGAAAGAGACAGTTGTTGTGGTCTCTATATTCCACACTTCGGTGTTCGTCTCCGCCCAATTGTGTCCGGTGACATCGCTATTGGTCAAGTTGTAGCCAAAATTGGCACTGATCCCAGCATAAGCGCCTTTGATGTTGAATCCAATTTCTTCATAGATTGCACTAACTTCGTAATGTCCTTCGGAAGCAGTGGTAGAATGAGAGAGCCCAACCTTCCGTTCGTAGGAGCACGTTGTCGGGGTTACAGCTTCGATATTGTCGCATTCGATAAGTAAATCCCAAGAATCAGTTGGAACACAGGTCACCGCTGGGTCAGGAACATCGCAGCATTTAAAATTCAGGTTGTTCAAACCCGTCTCATCCCCTGTTCAAAATGTATAGAGTGTAAAACCCTGAAAAACGAATTTTATATTATGATATAACGAAGAACGACTTACCACGACCATTTCCATCTACTTCAATCTGAGTCTGAATCCCACAGATGGCCTGTTTGCTAAAGCATTCTTGTGACTTTGTCCAATCCCCAAATTCCAAGCCATCTCCTTCTATCGACTTGTGCCGTTGGTTGTTGCAAAAGAGCCTTAAATCGTTGGCAGCAGTATCGTCAGCCATGACAGTCTGACTCTTTTCCGACCGGAGTTGGAACCCAGTGGCAACTCCTTCGCAGAATACTTCTTGCCCAAATGAACCGCGTTGATTGACACCAGAAGAGATTGTAGCATTGTTGTAACGGTAACCAATTGGACCACAGTACAATTTCACCCCGTTGAGGGCACTGTCGTCTTTGAATACGCCTTGGTAGCTTTCAGTCTTGAGCTGCATTCCGGTGACGTAGGTGCCATCTGAGCAGTTCTCCCAAGGGGACCAATCACCCCAGTTGGTCACACGCGGTGACTGGAGGATCACATCGCTTTGCTCAGACTCAGACAGACTCTCAATTGCATAGCAAGAGCAACCCACAGCCAGTAACAACGGTAAGAAAATTGACTTCATACTGCCACTCTGTTATACTATGCGGATGGCGATGAAGTGAGACCTTCAATTATCAATTGTCTCGGTATAAAAATGCATATGGAACAGCAGTTTAATCAGAGGATCCTAATCTCTATCCTTTGAATTATCATTCTGATTGACAGTTATTTTAAGTAAATTGACACTACTTGAACATAATCAACAATCGCATAAGAGTTTTATCTAAATGATGCAAATGGTTTGGAAATCCCATATGAGATTTGTTATTCCATTAATACGTTTAGATTTATCACTTGAGGTCAAGCGCCGTTGTTCATGAAAGCACATTTGTACCCGGAACCCGGATCAGTACCAATATAGAGTGAAAAGGCATGGTCACGTAGCTTAATCAAAAAATTTCGGATGGAACGGACACTTATTCAAAGGACTTTCTGGCTTTATTCGTTTATTCCCTTATACATGAAAATGGATTTGACCTTAAAAACTCACGAAGGTTTTTCGAAATAAGCCTCCCTGTCCTTCAATAGGTCAATTCTGGAGCTCTCTGGCAGTAGCCATTCCTCATGATCCAAATACCATTTGACAGTTTCCTCCAAACTCTCTTCCAGCGATGTTGGATATTCAAACTTCATGTTCTTCAACTTGTTCCCATCCAAAGCATACCTGAGGTCATGTCCAGGGCGGCTGGAATGGAAATCAACCAGTCGATATTTGAGTGGTTTCCCAATAATCTTGGCAATCATTTCAACCAGTCGGTATTTAAGTGGTTTCCCAATAATCTTGGCAATCATTTGAGCCAAGGTCAAATTGTCAGTTTCCCTTTCCCCAACAATGTTGAACTTGTCCCCTACCACATTCCCATGGGTATGGTGTTGTCCAATCAGAAAAAGAAGAGCGGCTGCAACATTCCTTGCATGGAGATAGAACCTCGATCCTGCTTCTGTTTTCTCTGCATTCGAATAAAGGAAAATAATCTGCTCGCTCAAAACAGCGTTGATGACCTTTGGCACAAGCTTCTCCGGATGCTGTCTTTCTCCAAGCACGTTCATCGTATGAGTGATTACGATTGGGAGTTTGTATGTGTTGAAATAGCTCAGAGCTAATTCCTCTCCAGCGGCCTTTGTTGCTGAATACGGGTTGGATGATTGGTAGCGATCCCATTCTTTGTAAGCAACGCCAGGAGGGGCGGGGCCAAAAACTTCGTCGGTTGAGAAATACACAAAGATTTCAAGAGATGGCAGTTTACGAGCAAAGTCGAGAAGATTGCATGTCCCGACGACGTTGTCTTGTACAAATTCCATGGGGCATTCGATGCTTCTGTTAACATGTGTACTTGCAGCTAAATGGAAAATGTAATCGATATTTCCCAAGCGACGGCGTAAGTACTCGTTAATTTCGTAACGGAGATCGTGATAAATGAATTCAACACGTTCCACGTAGCTTGGGTTTGTAGCTTCAATGTCCTTCAAGCGATGGAGGGTTGAGGCGCTATCAATTTTGCTTAATCCAACGATTTCCCAGTTGGTTTCTGAAAGGATGACGTCAGCAATATGGTGTCCAATGAATCCGTCAAGTCCCGTTATCAGGACTCGTTTTCTACCTTCAGATCCCATGCTGTGCTCTTTGAACCTATTTTTGACAAAACACGATTCCTTAAATTCAATTGCAATATTTAGTATACTGCCCAGGAACTTAGATCACCTTGAAATGCACTTCTACACGTCTGTTTCGCAAACGCTTGTGGTTCCCAGAGTCAATTTAGTTCGCTTATGTGCTATCTGGAAGCAAGCAGAGCAAGCTTCGTGCAACGCTAATCACGTCCAAGTATTTGCAAAAGTAATTGAGTCCACTTAAATCCCAAATGGCTTCGCTTGTGGAGCTGTGGAGAAGACAAGAGTTCTGCGGTTTCTTCAATCAGTCTTTAAATGCTTTTAATCATTGGACCGCACGCTCTCATTACCGTTAATGTCATGTCATAAATGTCGCTCTCTAAGTCCAACGTTTTCTATAAGAAAAGTTAACAAGCAAATTTTAGTTAACCTGCTGGTTGGGAGGTTGTAGTGTGCTTAAATACTTTATGAACTTGAACCTGTTTAATTACAACTATTACAGTTCAAGGTTGGATTTGACATAAACAGAGTAAAACTGAAGCTGCGTTAATGTGAATATAATGAAGATACTTGAGATTCAAAGTTTATTTACTAAAGCGCCCAAATGACAACTTCATGGGGTCAGATTTATTGTTCCAATTCTAAAGACAAATTAGCTTTCGTGGAAGGCTTTGAAATTCCAATGGAACCTGACGAATGCATCAAATATGTTTCATAGTGACAGGCCGGCTCAGACTATGGGGGTAATCGGCAATAAATTGAAATAATAACAGCGATTCAAACTAAGATTAAGAGTTAGGTATCAATTTGTTCTTGGGCAGTAGCCATTCTTCATGATCCAAATACCATTTCACAGTTTCCTCCAAACTCTCTTCCAGCGATGTTGGATATTCAAACTTCATGTTCTTCAACTTGTTCCCATCCAAAGCATACCTGAGGTCATGTCCAGGGCGACTGGAGTGGAAATCAACCAGTCGGTATTTAAGTGGTTTCCCAATAATCTTGGCAATCATTTGAGCCAAGGTCAAATTGTCAGTTTCCCTTTCCCCAACAATGTTGAACTTGTCCCCTACCACATTCCCATGG
>VNWY01000959.1:0-23755 GCA_009869845.1 Pseudachorutes palmiensis | reverse complement strand
CGATTTTGGGGCTGGAATTAATATTTCTGGGTTCTTATGACCTCTGGCATTATGCATGCCAATTTTCAGCCAAATTGCACCGGCCCAACTTTTTATATGCTAATTGGCCGGTCGCCTTTGCCACCTGCAACTGGAGGTTTTACTAACCTTTGGCCTTGGAATTGCTTTCATAGGCTTCTTCGAACCCATTTTCTTCATTGCATTGTAGTACTTTTTCTGATCATCCGTCATGAACATTTCCAGTGAGCCACCTGCCTTCTTCTTCTGTTCATTGAAATTGTCAATGATGACTCCGATGAAGAGATTCAGAGTGAAGAAGGAGCCAAAGATGATAAAGATGACAAAGTAAACGTACATTACAAAGTTTACTTCTCGGTATGGCTGTTCGTTTTCCTGGAAAATGACAACGTTAAGCATAACTGTTTATAAAATTGTTTTATTTCTTACTTGTCTTGAGTCTGTTGCGTCGTTCATTATCGGAATCCAACCTTTGAAAGTGGCAACTTGAAAGAGGCTCAAATATGCCTTGCCGACATGGTCGAAATTCATTGGTGAGTTTTCCCATGTGAGGTTCGCATCAAAGCAGGCTTGCTTGTTTGGGATGAGCCGATAGTCTGGAACATTGTTGGGATATAATATGCTATCGTTGAGGCATTTGTAATACTTTCCGCTAAACAATTGAACCCCCATGATGGCAAAGATCAGCCAAAAAATGAGACAAACAAGGAGTACGTTGAAGATGGATGGGATAGCCTGCACTAATGCGTTTACAACCACCTTAAAAAATCCAAAATATTTAGACCAAAAGCTAGCTGAATTATATTTTTTTCCCTTACTCTCATTCCCTGCATCCTTGACATGGCACGAAGGGGTCGAAGTGCTCGCAAAGTTCTCATTGTTTTGAAAGCCTGAATTCCTCCAAACCCAATCAAGGCTGCGACAAAGTTGATGAGTGATAGCATGACAATCATAAAGTCCAGCCAGCACCATGCGTTCGTAAAGTAGTTTTCAAATCCGAGCGCCAACCACTTGATTAACATTTCAAGCGCAAAGATAACGGTGAAAATCCTGTCCATGTAGTAAAGGACATCTTGAAGGATTGGATTGTTTTGTAGGTGAACGTCCTCTAGAGCCTGCACAATGAAAGAAATTATTCTTGTGAACTTGAAAATTAATTTTGGTGAGACACATTACAAGAGCCATGGATGAGAGAAGGATCATGATAATGACAGCAGTTTCAAAGTATTTGTTCTCAATGAGTCGAAACGTTTTCAGTCGCAGGTTCGCCCAACCCACACCAAAGGGTGTTTCATCCACCATAAAAATTGGAAATTTTGTATAGAATTTAGCCGGGCAACAGTCATGTGGGTATTCCTCTTCTTCCTCCTTTGGTGCTCCATGACGTACTGGTTTCATTTCTTCGTCCTCTCCTTCCTCCTCTTCTTCCACCCACTCTACTTCATCTTTTGAGAAATCCCGCTTTTCAATATCTTCAAAGTCAAGTGGTGGATCCTTTCGAAGCTCCTCCCCAAATGTTTCCACAGATAGCGCCCTCCCACCAACTCCAGCTGGATAGCTCGAGTAATGTGTATGTGACCCGTAAGATTTCAAACTGAGGCTTTCAACATCCTCGCCTTTTCGGTTGGGCTCAAAATCCACTTTTGTTTGATCGTTCCCCGTACGCTCAGACGCCATAGCTTGGAGGCTAGTCACCAGACGATTCGTAGCCATGACCAACCTAGCCTTTTGTGCCAACTTGCTTTTAAATTGCCCAGCTACAAATAAATTATTTACATATATGTAGTAATTTTAATTCAAAATCAACTCACCTTGAATTGCAATCCCAACAGTCTCCGAGTCGAATGCTGGTTTCTCCTTTGGATCGGTTTGGTTTTCGGGTAGATTCACTCCTGGCTCGGGAAGGAGGCCTTCTGGACCTCCTGGAGCTTGATCGGATATTTGATTTTTCCCACCACGGCAACATGTTAGTATTTTATAAATGCATCGAAATATGGCGCTAACGATACTCTTGATCCAACGACTAAAGCGACCAATTCGATTGAAAGCTTCAGCCAATTTGTTTGTTTCAGCGTCCGCAGTTGGGGAAGAGAGATTGGATGCGCCGAAGCTGCTGAGTAGCAAAGCCAAGAACAAGTTGAGTACGACCAAATTCCCGATGATGACAGTCGCCAAGAAGAATGGAATGCAAATCCATCCACAGACAAGGACACAGTCCCACATGGACTCAATCCATTCACCGCAAAGGACGCGGAAGATGATCATAAACGAATGCCAGAAGTCTGTAAAGTTCCACCGGGGCATTTGCTTGTACTTGAACATCAGCACTTTGTCTGGAAACAACACAACTGAAAATTCTGACTTCCGAAAAAAACCTTGTTTGGAATTTACCATAGTAGTTTTTGGAAAAAAGTTGCATTCCCATCACGGCAAATATAAAGATGATAATAATGAGGACAAAGACAAGATTTCCCAAAGCACCCATTGTCTTTCCCATGATGCTAATCAACAAGTTCAAAGTTGGCCATGATTTTGCTAATTTAAATACACGGAGCTAAGAAAATAAAATCCGGTTAGGAATTGTCAGGACGCATTGAGCTGATGACTCACCAATCGGAACGAACGAAGGGCCGAAATACCAGGTAGCCCTGCATCTTCGAATGCCATTTCCAATAGTGAGAGTGTAACAATTATAAAATCAAAAATGTTCCAGCCCACTTGGAAATAGTACTTTGGACTCATCGCAATCAACTTCATCGCCGCTTCAACAGCAAAAATGGTCGAGAAAACCTTAAAAAATTCGATCAGCTAGATTAGTTTCTTGAAGAGGAGGCTCTAACAGTAACTTGCCTTGTTTCCGATCTTAAGTGTGTCCTTCATTACTGGATTTTTTTCAATTCCGTGGTAGTCTAGGGCCATGAAGAGCGTATTGATACCAATAGCCAGTGTGATGAAAAGTTCGGCAAAGGGATCAAACACAATGAAGGAAACTGCTTTCTGCAGGGATGACCACGGAAACCCCCAGTCCCAAACGCAGAAAATATCAATGCAACGGAAGCATCCTTCAATGATTTTCTGTTTCATTTGATTTCCTTCGTCTTCCTCATCTGTTGCAAAATGGTAGGAAGTAACTATGATCGGTGAGTGCAATGAGCGTGGAGTGCACCGTGGTAGTGAGCAGAAATGTGAGCAAGAATATAAGTGAGCAAGAAATTGAGATTAGAGTGAGTATTACATTTCGTGAGTGTGCGCAGAGCGTATCTTACCAATTCTGTCACTAGTCTTACTCCCGCGACCTGCAGCCTGGTCAATGATGTCATTCAGTACCATCACGTCCTTCATGTCCATTCCAGTTCCAGGACGGTTTTGGTCCATATAGTACTGCTCTCTTTCGTCAATACCTTTCCCTTTACGCATGTCCTCATAACTACCCTGTAACCAAGTAGAACAAAAATTTAAACCAATAATGTCAAATCGTTCCAGAAATGCGGGCATACAGCGTCATATGGATGAAGTCCTTTTTCCGGGTCGTAATTGGAAAGTGTTTTCGAACGCATGCGCAACTGACTTTCTTTTGTAATAGGCGGTCCTATTCCAAGCCCAAACGGACGTGCCATTAAATCCCCGTGTGAAGTATATGAGAGACGAGAGCCATGAGAGTTGTATGAAGAGTGACGAGATCCCATTGCCCCTTGGGAGACATAATTCTGCACCAGTATAGTTCCATTTTCTTCAGACATTGGCGTAGCAGCGGTTGAGTCATCAGCATAAGGTAGGTGTTCTTGCGCATCCATGTAGGTTGATAGAACAAGAGGTTTCTTGTCACCGCCCCTTCGACCATGTTTGTTATAGTTGAGATAAGAACCACGTGATCCGCGACGGGCGTTGAATGGACTTCCAGGTAAACTCAAACTTGCCTTCCTATGCTTGAGGCTAATTCCCCCTCTGATTGTTGCAGTTTCTTCGTTCAGGGATGCTTCAGAATGCATTGACTTGCTATCCTTGTTCTCAACGTCGCCTCCTTCACCGCATGCTAAACCCTCGTAACTTCGACAAGAATATTCAGAAGGTGTTTTTGCAGTAGGACTGTCGCCTCCGTGGCGGTGAATCCCAGCAGCTTCATCAGCTACCCTTTGCTGCTCCGCTTCTTCCGCTTCTTGTTCTTGCTGAAAAGATTTCAAGTTCAAGTGAAATAACACAAGCGCTGTGTATGATAAAATTATTCATACTCTCATGTTGTCCATTTCAGCCGCATTTGCTAGTTCTTCCTCTTCTGCTTTCTTCTGAAGTTCATCGTACGACATAGCGACAATGGCCAAGATGAGATTCACCAAGTAGAATGAACCCAAAAAAATAATGACAATGAAGAAGAGCATGTGCCATGGACCCGATGCCCGGAGGATCTAGTGGGAAAATTACAGTTTCGGAAATTCTTCTAAGAAATTGCATTGTAACGCCTCACTTGTTGGTAGAGTCTCTCCCAGTAGTCTTGAGTCATGAGTCGAAATGCAGAGAGTAAAGCGGATCCAAATGAGTCGAATGAAGTGTAGCCATAGTCTGGATTTTCACCCCAACCAGCCTTGCAGGTATAATTAGCAGGACACCTATAAAATTCTCATTCCAGATCTCATTCTCTGTACTATAAGAGTATTCAAGTTGTCATTCTGGGTTCTTACCCTCCCCCACTAGAATTTCCGCATAGCACAAACTCTTCGAGTAATTCATTCCATTGCCAGTTGTCTGAATTGTTATTATGGATAACAAGACGGGCGTTGTACTCGGAAAGATTCCAAGCAGGATCCCAAGGAAGGTTCTTGACGCACTTCTGCGTCAGCGCACCCATGTAGATTTGCAATCCAACAAGAGCAAATACTGAGAGCGAGAAGACTGTTAGGATGATGACGTCCCGCAGATTCTTCACAGACTCGATGACAGCACCAACGATAGTTTTGAGACCTTACAGGACAACAAGCAGGTTCAGTTAGGTGTGCAATACAGCATCATTTAAGTTTCATTTACCAGGGACAATTGCCACAGTTTTTAACGCTCTCAACACTCGAAAGGTACGGAGAGCAGCCAAGTTTCCCAGGTTAATGCCCATTGTAACGTAGCTGGAATTCATCAGAGAAAGTGTTACATTCCGTAAATAGACTTTTCACAGCCCGTCAAGCAGAAAATAATATTATCGATTCAAAACGTTAACTCTTAAAGCGGTGACATTTATGGTTGCGTTTATGAAGATTTAAAAATTTCAACTTACGTCGAGTCAACAATTTAGCTATAAAATTGGGAGTGTCAACTGAACTACACTCGACTAAAGCTAGAAGAAACTCTACTTTTATACTTTTAGCTAATTGTTCTATAAACTACAAAATTATTTAAGATTACACTCACGCTAAGGAGATAACTACGAAATCTAGCCAATTCCAGGGGTCTCTAAGGTAGGTGAACTTTTCAAGGATGAATCCTCTTGCCATGACTTTGACACAGGACTCCACTGTGTAAATGGCAGTAAAGATTACTCTACATTAAATCAAACAGATTCAAGAATAAGAAAGACACGATTAGCATCAACAATCAACAACTCCTACTTGAATAAAACTCCCGGACTAAAACTACTGACAAACTACACTCACTCTGTCGACTCGGTTACGGGGGACGGCGGCATGATCATTACCAAACAGTTGGTTAGGATTGTCGTGATAATCACCAACGTAAACAGACCGTGAGTCAAAATTGCAATCGCCACGCGACGAATTGGATTAAACGGACTCAACAGCCATACTGCATCAGTCGCGCTGAACCGGAAAATGTCTTTCTTCTTGCTCACGATCACAAAAGTCTGAAATATTTTAAGAATATAAACATTGGTGCAGGCGCCCTTTTATTTCATTACGTAGCTTTTAAGTTATACTGTAGAAATAAAGTATTTTTTAATTTTTACCGCCTGGTTTTGGTAGAAGGTGTCAATGTCTTCCAGTGGTGTACAGGCAAGGTCGGGGTCAAATGCAGCCGCCAATCGAATTGGAAGGGGCATGCCTTGTTCCAAGTTGACATTTGGTCTAGGTCCTTCATCTTCGTCTTCTTCATCATACCGAACCTAGTCGAGGATAAACAGCATCACTGGCAAGCATGAATGAAA
The DNA here is from genome assembly GCA_009869845.1 of Pseudachorutes palmiensis. NCBI lineage: Eukaryota > Metazoa > Arthropoda > Collembola > Poduromorpha > Neanuridae > Pseudachorutes > Pseudachorutes palmiensis. Next base: position 17,595 of record VNWY01000959.1, on the reverse strand, counting down.
TGTAAGATGGCGCTAATTGCTAAATGAAGCCAGAGCATTCGAAAAGCCTGAAGAAAGATTTCATGCAATCAATCGGATTTGGTCTTATTATGTATTTACTACGAGGGATTAGTTCTGTGTCACTGCTACGGACGTACACTTGTCAACCCCGTCACCCTCCAGGTGCGTGTATATATTGTGTTATATATATTATTATAAAATATAATTTCTTCCCTCTGTTTACATTTTACAGTCAACTACACTCGTTCTCCTACACACTAAAAAACGAATAAAACTTTTGTTTGGTTGTGTGTTCATACGTTTGTCGTACTTCCTTTTTGCTCTTCTTGATCTTACGATACATTTCTCCATCCTAAATACACAACAAAGGGAGTCATCGAGAAGAAGCATCAACCAAAAAATTCAAAGGAACACAGCAAACGCTTTGCTTAAGCAAAGAACGGGAATGACAACATCGAATTCAGTTAGTGTTGAGCATAGGTAGGGATGTGAAATTAGAAACACGGGCGTGTGGACATCGAAAGCAAACACACGAAAACGTGAAAATCAGTTTTGGACAGAGACACTCGGGTAGAAGTGAGCAAGTTACAACTTCAGGCTTTAAGATTCTTCACCCTGGCGCTGAGAAATATATCATGTTATTTGAGAATTGTGGCCAGCACCTAGACGTTGACCTTTGAGAAATGGAAGGGTGTGAAACTAAAGGCTGTCTTTACCTCCCCCTCTGCTCGTTTCTTCTCGAGCTCCTTCTTCTTTGCATATTCCTCTGAGATCTTTGCCTGGATTTGAAGAAGTGATTCTCGGGTGAAGGGACGGAAAGGAGGTCGAGTGTCATGGATAATACTACCCGACGTGGATGACATGGTGTCGATGGACACTCACCCAAGTACCGTGTCCATCCACCAGGTCAAGGAAATGAGTCCTCGTCTGGTTACCAACTGAAGGTTGAGAAAGTGGGATAAATGGATCGATGGAAGGACATCATTCCTCCATAACGCAGTGGCACTCCTGCCCTACTCTTTTTGCGCAGGGGAATCCATATTGATCCACCAGGCTTTCACCAAAAGGAACAAGGCAAACAAGGTTTCAGTTTTTGCACTTTCTCTCAGCATAGTTAAGGGATTCTCCTTATGCAAAAACATCCATATCCTTATTTTACTGCATCTAAAGCTTGTTTCAATAGCCTAATTATTCATGAAATTGAGCAAAAATCCATAAATAAAGTTGATCAATACTAAGTACATAATCTTTATATCATGGATGAGTCAATTGATGAATATTTTAAGAACTTGAATAGATCCAAGTCGAAAGAAAGTTCTTCAAACATGCTCTTATCCACCCAAGTTACTTCCGTTCTTTGCTTTTGTAGCTATTGGCATGAACTAAGGTAACAATTTCAGCTGGTAAACTTTATAAGAAAGCAACTCAGAGGGTTCTTAACCAGTAAAATATCAAAATAAAGGCATAAATAATATTTGAACAGGGTTTTCGAAAACCAACGCCAATTTAAAAATTCGAATCAGGTTTCAATGGAGTCAGTATAAATTATGAGAGGAAAGGGAAACATGAATTCCTAAAATCAACAGCCGTTGCCAATTGGACTTGGAGATGGCAAGTTTCTTTTTATCGCGCATGTCTCCCTATGTCAAAATGAGGGAAATTTGAAACCTGGCATTACTGATTTAAAGATAAAAAGAATACACCAGTATGCTGATTTGCGGAATACGTCACCGTCCCCAGGCCAAGTGTGTGAATTAGAAATTCACCGCAATCGCTCTCTTATTTCTGTGTTTCTGCTATTTATTAACAAAGAGTACATTCGCATTCCCCAATTTAATCTTTGACCCGCTCAGAGTTGATTCTTCCAGATTCAGATTCATTCAGAAAATCGCACGTATTTAAAAAAATCTTTATGAAAATATCATATTTATAGTATTTCTCTTAAACATTCATTTTCACTCATTCAATGTAAAGGTAGATTTTACCAACTGAAAATCTTAAACGTGTTACTGCTTGAAAATAATCAGTAACCTCTTATTACTAAAGTAGCAATTTTCTTTAAAACTGCGGCGTCCTTCTCAGGCTGTATACACCTGTTTTTATAAGGTAATAAAAAACTGGAACGGAGTTGTTCTTTTTTTTTAATTTGTCAATCCTTGAATTTATAAGTGTGAGGGCGGAGCTCCGAAGCATATTCGACAATTAACATCGTTCTAAAGTGTATTTGTTCTCAAATAGTGAATATTTAATTTTGACTGCGGGAAGGACCGGACGAGAAAAAATGTTTTCTTCACTCCCATTCCAAACATTTTGGGAAGTTCAAAACAATGCATAATATAAGAAAACTGTAACCAAATTCAAGGTTCATTTAGAAGAGATACGGCCAGGTTGTAGCGAATGGTTTATTTCATTTAATAAGTTTATACCTTTGGCCTGTCTGTGACTCCTCAAATTATAGTTTAGTCTAACTAAAACGAGCAAATGAATACTGACGTGTTTAAGAAAACAGTCAATTTCTGTACTAAATGGCTAGCCATTCCATTTGAGTTTAAAAATAGCTGGAAACTTAGTGATAGTAAGACTAAGGTCTTCATTTGGAAAGTAGTAGTGATAATTTCATACATTAGAGTTATGTTTCTTTGGTTTCGCTACGTCGAATACGCCTTAGGAATTTTTGACTTAACGGAACGAGAACTATCAATGTTATTAATGATTTTGACTGAAACTTCTTTGTTTTGCTGGTTGAATTCTTACGTCTATGCCACCATGAAAGACTTGCAATGTTTTGCAGGTCAAATTTTCATATCGCAGAAACCTGAAGCAGGTCAGCCTTAAAATATTTTCAATACAAGGAATTATTATTGGTATTTATTTGTATATCCTATTGAACCCAGGCTATGAGCTCGGAGTTCTATCGAAGGCACTTAACCGCAAACTAAAATTCCTGGTTGCGCTGATAATTTTCGTCAACTTTATCCGGATTTGGGACTCCCTTGTGTCACCTGTGCCTGGCTTTCATTTATTTTTCGGAATTTGGGGACTTGGAAAGCTTGAATCCCTTTGGGACCCGTACATTGGATCTGCATACAGAGCCCTGCTTCTTCAAGTCGGATTCATAAATCTAGCCGGCCTAAGCCTACCTGCGTTCCAATTTAAAATTGCCAATCATGGGTAAATTTAATTATTTCATTTGAAAATTTGAAAATGTTCTAAAATGTTCCAAGCATGAATTAATTTTTTTCAGAAGCGTCGTCTCCCCTGATCAAATTATGTGGTACAAAAGAATGATGATTTTCAATACTCTGTTTAACGCCTGCTTCGCCTCATCTTTTGTACCGTTGATGGTATTCCTTCATGGTTTACTGTGGGTGCGGTCATTCTATAGAGTTATTAGACTATTCAGAACAGTCTCCTTTGCAATGTACATATTTTACATAGTTGTATGTTTTGCAAACTCTATAATCGGAATAAGTTTTACAACATTGTCAGGCAACACCCACTATTGCTCTGTACTACTGCTAGAAAATTGGAAACGATCTGTCAAACGATATCAGGCAGAACTGGTTTTAACCATCCGAGCCCTTCGGCCTTGCGCTGTGTCTGTGAGTAGTCTCTTTCCAATGAAACACGTAACGAGAACAACAAATTTTCGCATCATATTCGACTCAACCGTCAACGTATTAGTTGGAATACCACGTAATTCAAATTTTTTCTTCAGGTAAACATTCGTTGAATATTTTCTTGTTAGATTTAAATGTTAGTTGCTAAGATGAACGGTCAGGACTGAAAAAGGAAATAATGATTTAAGAGTAGAAACTTGAGGCTATTACCTAATTATAAAATTGAGTGAACGATTTTATGGGGAAAATCTGGATAACCCTCATTCTGTATATTAATTGAAACATGTTAATTGATTACCTGTTCTAAAAAATTCACTTTGAATTTCTCGACTTTTCGAAATAACATATTGGTTACATTATTCGATGCCCAGTTTACAGTAAATGGGTTCGTAACTTTGCGAATTTGAACCGTCGTCAGATAAATTACGATATAATAAATATTAATTAATATAAATTATATTATGTATTCTATATATATTATATAAAACCCTATATTAAATCCTGCTATTACAGCTTCGAAATATTTTAATAACTGCCAGTCAAAGTAAGCGCGGTGCGTAGTGATCTTTAGTTTAGTAAATACTCGTGTACGGGGAAAGCTATGGAAAATAATCCAGGCACAAATGCATGTAACGAGAAAAATTAGATTACTGATTATATAAATAGAAAATTCTTTAGGAACTATAGATTCAGCTTCCTTTAAAGTTACTTTAATAAGAAAGGTATTTTTTGCTAATGCTTTGAGTTTTCAACTTAGTAGAACTTAAAAATAGCCCTTGACATTTTGAGTAAGATCCTGTTTATGAATCCTTCGTTCATCTTTAGACCTTGTCTGCACTCAAGTCTTCGTAGTTTGGTGGTACTGCTTTCAAAATAGGAAGTGATAATTTATATTCTGTAAAAAAATAAAAATGTTCTTACATGTTTCGACGGACATTAGGCTGGACATCGATTGCCGCCTTGATACAACACGTGAATAAGATGGTGGGAAAAGGGACAAAAGTGATAGCCCAAGAGAGCTAATGGAGTTGCGCAGACGTCCTGAATTTTGATCATCATCTTGATCATTTGAAAGTATCGGGGACTTAATAGTCGTCACTATAATTTCTTCAGAACACGTAGCTTCCGATTCAGCGTCAACTCCGAAATAACTGATGGTACACTGTCATATGAATCCAAAAAAATCATTTGGCAGTAGCAAAGCAATATGTTAAGGGACTTACGTTTATAAAGTACCCGACCCTAATTGCCGGTTCTGTGGCAGATTTGAACGTTGGTAGTATTGGGATCGTGGGTTTGGTCCTCTGAAACAATTTCGAGCACTTTGTTTGCTGTAATTTCAATTTACCTTGGACAAATAATTCTCCTGATCTGGTTTTAGAATTTTTAAATTCATTTGTATCCATAATTTCTTCTTCAATTTTCTCAATTTCACTAGTGAATGTGACTCTCCGGACTAATTTTACAGTAATGGATTTCAAGTTTGGCGTTTCCTCTTTTGTCTCTTCTATTGAAATCATCAGTTCGTAAGGCACCTTGTCAGTAGTTGAATAACATTTCTTGGGAGAGTATAAAGTAATATGGATTCCATTCGACGTCATTGTCTTTTTGATTTGCTGAAATTGGAATCCAATGGGAATGGGATTATGCCCGTAGAATTTAAAAGGTTTCTTCTCCAATTCGTTGTAATCTCCAGATTCATTGCGTAAGTAGGCCACCAGGTAATATTGAACTTTCCCAGCTATATTCAGAGGTTGCAATGATGGTGGCAAAGGCTCATTTGTTGGCAGTTTCAGTTCAAATGAAAAATATACGTCTTCCACAATCCGATCCAATTTTTGAGTCGGTTGGAAATCTGGCGAGGAACTTTTCATTCCTGTTGAATGAACAGTTTAGACTTAATTTAATTTAAAGACTTCGTTCAATAAATTACCTTCTTTGGTTCCTGAGACAAGAGTATAAACACGGGAGCCATATATTAACAGCGATGACGAATCAGCAATCAGCAAGGGCTTTTGAAGGAAACGTCCAAAATCTAGAGTCGCTTGTAGCTCAACTGCGATTCCTATATTATATTATAATATAAACTATATTTGTAAATTAATGACATTCTGAAACTTACCATAATAAAACAATGAATCCAGTTCCTTAGGGCGTATTATCAAATCTCCGAAAATCTGGGTTGGATCAGGACTTGGTTTCAGAATAATTTTGCACACTTTTTTATGGGAGGAATAAGTAGTTGGACTGGAATAATTTCGACATTGTGAAATCACTGCTGCAGATCCTAGCACGGGCATTTTGTGTTTCTTTGGCTCCGAAGCTGGTTAGATTGAATTCAGACAATAAAATACAACAAGAGCTTATGACAAATAATACCATGACAGGGTAAATGAATAATTCATTAGTCCATATCTCTTGTGTCTGAATCGTGTTTAATAAAACAAAGGTTGAAATGTTCCACTTTTGCCTGGAAGGTATCGATTGGTAGCTTAGCGTGTCATATTCTAGAAACTTCAAAACCATTGCTGATTCACATTGCATGTAAATATAAATTGAAGGTATTCCGTGTCCCTATAAGCCTATATAAAATGCACCCTTCTGAAACAATTCTACTAAGAGTTACGTTATATACAGAATGATTTAAATGAATCTCAAACATAACTTGCCAAAGTGGAAAGACATTTTTTTTATAAAACAACTTGATTTTAGGTTTGAAACGAAGGTTTAAAGTGTTAAACAGGACAGTTTTGCTTTTAACCACATTGTTAATTCTACCAGTAGTTTATCAAAGCAACTTCAATTAGTCGTTTGCATTAGTTTATCAATCACCGCATTGTGTTATCCGGCGACCACACCTAAATCCTATTGTCAAAGTAAGCTGAAAGCTGAATTAGCGGTTAAAAAAGAGGTGTGGCTTTCTCTGAGGCCCAGTCTAGTGGTTTTAACACGGTGGTTTAAATATTTTTGGCTGAGGTATATAAGCGGGCCACCGTAAACTGAATCTTAGCAGAGGCATTTCTTCCGCAAAAGAAAATTACTTAAAAATGAGGTGTCAGATGGGACTACTTGTGTTGGCAGCTGTGGCTGTCATTGTGCTCATGCGCGCAGAATCAACCAATGCTGCAATTGGACGTAAGAAATTCCAGATTCATTAGTCAGAATACATAAGCTGAATATTCTATTTTCAATTTCCTAAGCATGCCGGACATATTGCCGAGAGGTCTGCGCTTATAAAGGTTTTGATGGTTCCCAATGCAGCGGCAGCGGCGGTCCTGAAAAGTGCACTTGTGGTGGCACGCAACACACCGACTGCGACTTCTGCCCAGACTTCTGCAAGAAGTTGAAGTACGCAACCTCAACATGCGACGCCGGAAGATGCAGTTGTTATTAGGTTATTAGGTTTAAGATAAAACCGAATAAACTGTAACAGCGGTGCCATAATGAGCAATAAAATTTGAAACATTGGCTTGCAAATCCGTTCTAAAATCCGTTTTGCTAGGGTGGGTGGGTAGTTTAGACTTTCGCACCCCATGACACACACGAAAACAGAATTAAAAGTTCAAAATTTTTACACAAAATAAATTACATTGAGAGTGAAACGAAAGAGATTTGACGACGTATTCAAGTTACACGTCGTTACCTTGCTTTTCATTATGGGTGACGTATAGAATAATAGGATAATAATAGCCCGTCTCCAATTAGTAGCCTCGAATATATGTAAAACGGGCCAAATGACCCCGATTTTAAATAGTAGTAGCCCTTCAGCTAGAAGTTTTACGCTATGTGGCGGATGTCACCCTGTTTACTCTAGAATGTCCGAGTCCTCAAAATACCCAAATTCTACGAATTTAAAAAAAAATATGTAAATAACAAAGTGGCTTAGAGAGTGACATCTTTGAATCCCCCATTGCTTGAGTAAATAAGGGCGGTTACTTTCAACCCTCTTGGGCTAATCACGCATTACTTGAGCGCATAAAGATAGAACATTTTAATTCGTGGCTCTTTCAATTAAAAGTTGATAGCTCAGGTCTAACTAGGCTTATTTTACCAATAACCACAATTCTCAACGGGTCACAGCGATGCCCAAAGCCCCTGCCCTCCCATCCAAGCCATTATAAAGACACTGAAAGTCTTCTTCGCTTGGAAATACTGCTCAAAGCCTAAACAATCTGGTCACCCAAGGCCCCAAGGTATCCCGGAAGTGGGACCAAAGTCTCCCACAGGCCCAAATACTGTAGATCCGGCATTTAAAAGCCACACTCATCATTGGGCTAACGTTCGCAAGTCATATTTGTTATCTACTTACTCAATTATAACCTCGTCGAACGTGGTAGACTATAGGGCTTATTTTCAATAATTAATTAAACTCACCACAACCACCGACACACCTCCAAACTTCCATAATCGGCAGACTTCAATAGACTTCAATACTTTTACATTATTTGTTATATACAAAATCATTTTAATCCCGAAACATATTCTGCCACAATCGAACATTTTTTTTTATAAAACAGCTTAATTTTTAGAAAGTTCGAAGAGCCTTATTTTAGTTTGGTTGCACTTCCTCCGTCCAGTTCAATCAGTCGCTCCCAACTGAGTTCTCGTATTTCTGGAGTTGACAACGTTAGGTCTGAATACCATTCAAGGATTTGTTTGAGCTCCACCGCCATTAGTGAATCAATCCCAAGTTCACCCAGCGTTACGTTCTTGTTCGTCATTGTTACGCTCTTTAGTCCAAGGATATTGGCCACGGAGACTAGTAATGACAATTTGTCTCCGCTGCTTTTTTTCCCAGTTGCCTCGGGTAGAACTGTAGAGGACACGACTGTCACACTCTTCCGCAGAAAAATGTCAAGGACGTGGAGACAAGAGGAAAGACGTTGTGGCACTGTTCCGCCAAGTACAACATCGTTCCCACCCATCTTCTCGTGAACCACTCCCACGTCCGCAATGGCCCCAAACTGGATAGCCAATCCAGGCAGGCCGTTGGATTTCCTCTCCTCGCAAATGCTCTCCATGTAGGAATTAGCAAAACCGTAGTTAGCCTGACCGGCATTCCCTCGTCCAGCTGCTGCACTCGAAAAAACAACAAAGTATTCTAACTGAGGCGCATACTTTCGGCTCGCCTTGTCCAGACAAATTGTGGCTTCAACTTTCGGCATAGCGACTTCTCTAAATGACTCCACCGATTGGTTCTCAATCAAGGAATCCTTCAGTACCTGAAATTTTTTTTTTAAATAAATGCATCATTTAAATCACTCCCACCAGGGTGTTCAATGTCAAATACCATAGCTAGATTGAAAATTCCGGCAATTGGTCCCATCATGTTAGCTTCTTCAAGAAGGGTCGACACATCGTTTTGATTAGTCATGTATCTGTTTGAAACAATTAACTGAACTCCTTGTTCTATCCACCGTCGAATTGCTAGCGACTGGTATCCATTTTTGACTGGGGAGCGGCCTACGAGCAGGAGCTTGCGCACACCTCGCGTTATCAGCCAACCCGCAAACTCCATTCCAAATCCTCCCAAACCTCCGACAATTATGAATGTCTTGGATGGCGAGAAAAATGTACGTAGACTTGCATTGACTTTCGTGGCAACTGGGCTAAGATCCTCATCTCGGATTTTCATAACGACTTTCCCCATATGTTTCCCTGTTGCCATGAAGCGAAAAGCTTCTTCAATTTGATCCTTTGTGAAGACTGTAGAAGGAAGTGGGCGGACTGTTCCATTTTGAATTCCACGTGAGACCAGCTCCACTACTTCACGCTTGTCTTCAGATGATTTCTCAAATAGTGCATCCAACAGAATTCCATGGAAGGTAACGTTCTTCAGGAAAATGGCCATGCCCAAGGAATTGTTCCGAGACAAATCGTATTTCCCGATTTCTAGGAATCGTCCGCCCTCTGCCAAACAGCGAACTGATGCCTGCAGTTTTTCCTCAGACAATGAGTTCAAGACAAGGTCAACGCCTCGACCTTCGGTGTGAAGAATGACATGCTGCTCAAATGATGCGTCTCGGGAGTTGGCGAAACATTCCTCTTTTAGCTGCAAATTATAAGTTTACGGTCAATATAGGTCAGGTTAGGGACTGTTGAACTATACCTGTGGAAATTGTTTTTTCAGGAACTCTTTTTTCTCTTGTGATCCGACGGTGGTGAAAACTGAGCAGCTCATTCCAAGAGCAATTGCGATTGCAGCTTGACCAACGCCTCCAGATCCAGAGTGAATGAGCACACTCTCCCCTTTGCGCATTCTCCCGCGGACAATCAAAGAGTAGTAGGCCTAAAAATAAATATCTGATTTTATGCTGGTCTAACATAAAAGAGCTTACTAAGAGCTACTTACGGTAGAATATGCAACAGGTACTGTTGCGGCTTCCTCCATCGACCACTGAGGAGGAACGTCCCACATGAAGAGTGGGTCTGCATTCACATGCGTAGCTAATCCCTTTGCTTCGACCATTCCCATGACCCTTGTCCCGTTGGGATCCTTTCCTACAAATTCAAGGCCAAGGATACACTCTTGAGTAGCCAATTTTCCAGGAAGAGCTTCAGGTGGCAGTTTCCCAGTAGCGAGCATAACGTCTCGGAAGTTTAATGGTGCGTAGTAAACTTCACAGACAAGGCGGTCGTCTTGAATTGAGGATTTAGCGAATGATGGCGCTTCAACGAATCGGAGACTGGACAAGTCACCTCGCGTTTCAACATTGATGTAGGCATAAGGAGTCTCCTGATTAGCCAACACCTTTGAGTCCAATTCAAAATGGCGGTAGGAGCCTAGTGTACCTTCCGAAGTTAATACGTTCATTACAAGATCTCTGTCTAAAATCTCCTTGCTCATATTGACTTCCTGGAATGGTGAGTAAATGCAACGAATTTTGTGACCACCCGGTTCCTGTCTGAGGCAATTTACAAGCCCCACGATTCCACTGCTTCGGGTTAGCTGAGATGTCAGGTAAATGCGTGGGTAGTTTTTATCTGAAGCGGAAGCAGCCATTGCATCTTTCAGTGGCTCGATCCATTGAAATTTCAAGTCGTCAACGTTGATCACAATCGGTTTAACATCGCTGTAACTTCTCTCCTACATAATTTAAAAATTGTTGGTAAAATTCTTATAACAAAACCAACCATATGCACTTACCTTGTGAAACAGATAAAAGGTTTTCCCATTTGTTCGCCGGGATGAAGCGAGGGAAAGATTTGGAAAATCAAAGACCGAATCCGTTTGGTTGTTGACGTGTAGAAGAAGAAATCCACCTTCTTTTACCTTTGTAAAATTTTTTTTGAAAATTTAAAAGTCAAAAGTATAGTGCAAATGCTTGTACCTTTTCCGTCAAATCCAGGACGTTATTTTTGTCTGTTGTAACTGCTAAATAAACTTGTCTTTCCTCGGGCTTTGCAGTCACAACGATGCCTTGTTCTTCCATTTTTGATTTAACTTCTGCTTCGGTATCCGATGAAATCACGGTAGCCTCGACCTGTATTAAGGAAATTATGATTCAAAATTGCTTATTCAAATTTGTTTCAAGATTTAACCGTTCGGAGAGGTTGTAGTTGCACGTATGTTGTAGCAAGTGGCGAAATTGCTTTATTAAGCGTCTCCACATCTTCACGCATGGCCAGTGCAAACGAGGATGAATTTTCGACAACAAGATCCACAAAATATTTGACGCATTCCTCAATGCTACAAACCCTGTTGTCAAAATAAGGCGTCCATCTAGCTTCTTCTAATGCTGGACTTTGGTTCTATTGAAATTATAAAATGGTGGACAAGAGTTTGAATTTTCCACGTTTTATTTTTCCATACCTGTGCCCTTTTGGGAGCAATGCTTGTCTTGAGTCCCTTTATTTCAATTCCACGGCACTGGAGAGTCTCGAAGGTTTTATTATAGGTCACAGGGATGCCTAAAAAGGGGATAAATTATTTTAGTTCAATTATAAAATGTGAAAAATATGTTCACCTGCTGCAATGATTTCTTTGTTATTTCGAATCATGTCAAGGAACTCTATAGGGTTGATAGTTGCCTTTTGAAGTCTTGTTGGCAGGAAAAGGCCACGTGTTTCCTTTACTACAACTGGGAACTGGAGCATTGTGTCCAGAAACCCTACCCAGTTGTCTTCCCATACGATACGGGCCCATTTTCCCTCGTTGTCGGCCAATTTGATTCCCCGGAAGGGATTCTCATAAAGGTATCCCTGGAGTCGAAGTTCCTTGTAAATGTCATCGGTGCTCAACGGAAGGAATTTTGATTTCTCGTTGAGGTAGTCAAACTCTAGTTTTGTAGAGACGTCCACAGGGCCCAGTTGCACCTTTCCTGAAACCACTATGTCTCCACTGTCACCGTCAGTGACCATAAAGTCTCCACTTTTGTCCATAATCGTTACGCCGAATTTCGCCGTACCTGTAATAAAGCCCAAGTGATTTTTGCAATTTTTGTTGGAGATGGTACTTCAAACTGGAAACTTACCATCTTTTGGCAAAATCGTTGCCCTTTCAAACCGAACGTTTTCAAACGTAACTGGAAGCTCGCAATAAGGTTTTCCATGAATACTTGCAAATTTCTTCCAAACCAGCACCAAATACGCAGTCGCAGGATACAAGACACGGCCATCTATGTTGTGCCCTGCAAGGTATGAATCCGTCTCCTTGTTCAAACTGACTTCAACTTTACTCTCCCCTGCGCCAGTAGAATTCTATTGATCATATGAAATAAATTAAAGCACTATATTAAATGTAAATTGACATCGCAGAGTATAACTCACGAATAAGTAGTCAGGTAGGGAGTGAGTGTGGCTGTGATCCCACTTGATCAATGTGGATATCATTGGCGTTTCAATCGAAACTGGGAATTCAACTTTCGGGTAAAGTGGAGACAAATCCACGTTGTATCCAAACTGGTACAGTTTTCCAACCGCAGTCAAAAACTGCGAGACATTATTCCCAGATCCTTTCCGAATGAGGCCGAACACGTTGCACGAAGGATCGAGTGACTTTTTCAGAACCGAGACAAAGAGCGCATGAGCAGCAACTTCGAGTACAACCGCACCAGGAGGGATGTGGCGAATGGTCGAGTGGAAGAGGACAGGTGAGCGCATGTTGTTGATGACATACTGAGCATTCGTCATGGGCTCCGACCACTCTTCCTCTATGCGAGAAGAAGACTTCCATTTGTCTGATCGCGGTGTGTCATTGACCACAATCCCACGTGTGTGAGCTTCAAATGTAGGCAAGATTGGCGCCAAATAAGGACTATGATAAGCCACTCCTCCGGTTGAAACTTCCCGTGCAAAAACTTTCTCCGCTGTCAACTCGACTATAAATTCCTTCACTTTGTCCGCTGGACCTGAGACTGTGACGTTCTTTTCACCATTGTGGCAAGCAGGGAAAACACCTTCCGGGCAGCGGGCCCAAGCTTCTTCCCATGTTAATCCCACAGCAGCCATTGCTCCTCCGTTCACATTCAGAACGCACTCGTCTTTGAAAAAGTAGCAAACCAATGCTTCCCTCTGACTGATCACGCCATCTATGTAAGCACATATCATTTCTCCCGCGGAGTGACCAATGTATCCATCCGGTTTGAGTCCAATGGCTGTCAGCATGTCAATGAACGCCACCTAATTTCCAAAGTCAGGAACTTGCTTTTGGTTCGGGAATTGGAATTCTTATTCCACTTACCTCCATGGCTATAAAGCATGTGCCCATGTGCCGGTTCAAAAGCTCGTCATTTCCATCGATCAAAATGTTCAACAAATCCATTCCAAGGGGACGTAGGATGTCGTGTGACTTTTGAAGCGAGTCTGCGAACTACGAGTTAAATATTTTACAATTTTCCCCAAAACGTTAAAGCTGAAAAGACAAGCTAAAAGGGTACTTTACCATCGGAATCTCCATTAAATCTGCCGTCATTCCTCTCCATAGAGTTCCCATTCCCGAGAATACAAACCATAAGGGAGGAAGCTCTGCCGGAACGTCCTAAAACAATAAAAAATATATATACGTCGCATCATGCAAGGTTTACAAAATAAATAAATCCAATTTGTAAGCTCACTTGAACATCAATCACAGGAGAATTCCCTTCTTTCAGAACTGTGAATCCCCTATAGTCATATCCGGGGGTAGTTACTTCAGAAACTTTGTGCAAAAGCGTTTCAAATTCAAAGTTTCGCGGGGTTGCGTTTATCTGAAACAAGTATATCACAATTATAAGTTTCCTTTTCGTTTCGGTAAAAATACTCACCTTTGATAATGCAAATTCTACAGCTTCTCGAGTTCGACCGGCAAATGGGACCAGAACAGGGACATTGGGTGTGTCTATTACAAACCCTCGTTTCGCATTGGCCTTTACAATTACATGAATGTTAGATCCGCCAAGGCCAGTTGAGTTGACCCCGACCAAATTTCCTGTCACTGGCATGTTTTGAGAGACGACTTCAATGCGTCCATCGATGAGTGCGGGGATATTTGGATTCGGTGAATTGAAATGCAAATTCCCAGGCATGACTCCATATTTTAAAGCCAATGCGACCTTAGTAACTATAAAAACCAACCTTAAATGATTTATGCGCATGGATTATAGCGTGACGTACCTGCACACAAAGCAGCAGCTGGTTCAGCATGCCCCATGTTGCTCTTCGTAGCTCCAATGAGCAATGGTTTGCCAGTGGCTCTTCCGGGTGTAAACACTTCCGCAATTGCATTCACTTCCTGTGGGTCTGATGAGAAAAAGAATTTTAAAATGTGCAATAAAATCATCATTTGGTTTCAAATCACCTCCGGCTGACGTTCCTGTTCCATGTGGTTCAACGTAGAAGATGTCTAATGGATCGATTCCAGACTCGGCGTAAGTAGCTTCAAGAAGTTTTTGTTGAACAGCCCCGGATGGGTAGGAAACTCCCTTGACCTTGTACCCGTCGGTGTTGGTCTTGGAATAAACCAGCGACCCATAGGAACGACGAGCATCTGCCTTCTTCTGAATGAACAGAGTGACAATCGCCTCACTCCGGACGAATCCATTTCCTAAAGGAAACCACTTTTGCTATCCGTATAAATCATGTTTTATATAAATGTACCTGCTTCATCGAACGCTTTACACTTCCCGTCCAAAGCCAAAGCACCAACGCCAAGAATTTGCAACGATGTCATTGGGTTCATGAGTAAATTCACACCAGAAACAATGGCGGAATCACACTCTCCTGCATGAATGGCGGCTAGGGCTGAAACGAAAATTTGAATTCATTCATTTGAATTTGTACTTTTCCCTCACCTTGATGCAGCGCCATCATGGATGATGAGCAGAAAGTATCAATACAGAAACTTGGGCCGTGGAAGTCAAATGCGTAAGATAGACGATTTGCCAGCATGCAACAAGCACTGCCGGTGATGTCATAACCAGAAGCCAAGTCAGGGTGTTTACGGCATGCTTCGAAGGTATCATGCGCAGAGGCACCGATGTAAACGCCCACATTTCCACCACGAATGGCAGTCGGATTAACACCTTACATAAAACATAAAAAAAAATGAATACAAATTCTGGGAATTTAATTCATGAATTTTACCAGCGTCCAGAATGGCTTCATAGGTGACTTCCAATAATTGTCGAATTTGAGGGTCAACTCTCTCAGCCTGTTTAGGAAAAATGCCGAAGAACTTGGCATCGAATTTCGTCAGGTCACATTTGAGTGTTCCCTTTCGCTGAGGAATTCCCAAGAATCCTAGAAACAAAAAATCTCATAATGCCCCAAAAATTTTATTTCATATGAGGAAATTACCAATGGGCCATCGACGCTCGTCAGTGGTCACCATGTCCACTCCATTTACTAAATTCTCCCAGAATTCCTCCATATTGTCAGACTCAGGGAAGCGACCGGAAATACCGGAAATTACTATTTCCTCTCTTGTTTGTGCCATGGTTGTGAGTTGTTCAATAGCAGGTTAAAGCTTCAAGCACTGAAAGCAATTGGACTGGAAACACAGTGGTTGGTTGTTGTGAAGACGGGCTCCAGTGATGGTCTGTGATTCCGGGTGACTTTGACAAAGTTCTTGAGAGGGACGAGCGGATGACATCCACCCACTCGACTTCGGTGGGAATTGACCGTGGTGAGATTGCATGCGATGCAGAAGACGCTCAAGAGGCTCAGCCTCTACCATTGACTGATGATCGATTCCATTTCCACCAATTACAGCCAACATCAAATAATTCTTACCCCAATTACATCCGTGAGAAAGTTTTTTGGAAAACTGGTCAAACATGCCGTTGTCGTGCTCTACTGCGCATGCTGTCACCTAGCATATCCGGTCTTTGACTCTACTGCAACTTGCGTAATCACAAGTGTTGCAACTCATAAGAATAAGGAAAATGCATTGAGATTGATGCAATCACATTTCAATCAATCTCTCAAAGAGGTCGAATTACACTTGTAATATTTTGTTATTTTTTATTTTATTTTTATCAAATGATTTTTATAAGTTATGGTAAAATTTTAAAATCATTTGGTCAATTTTATATTCAGAAGTGGCAAGATGGATCATTGAGATTGATGCAATCACATTTCAATCAATCTCTCAAAGAGGTCGAATTACACTTGTAATATTTTGTTATTTTTTATTTTATTTTTATCAAATGATTTCTATAAATTGGTAAAATTTTAAAATCATTTGGTCAATTTTATATTCAGAAGTGGCAAGATGGAGTCATCCACAAATCCGTTTGTTTATTAGTCCATCATGGAATATCCACCACTGGAGGTAGTGGGAATGCCTTGTTCTGCTGCGATTTTCTCCTTGATGAGCTTGACCAAACCCTTGACCACCCGGAGGGAGTAGCACAAAAAGACAGCAAAGCCCGTTTTAGCTAATGCTTCCCAGAATTCCGATTCGAGCAGCAGGAAGAAGATCTCCGTGGTAGTCACAGCAATGAGGACTAAAGCGATCCAATAGTATCTTCTTAATTTTGAGATGTTCTCTTGTTTCACTCCTCGCCACAAAAAGATTGATAGCGAGAACATCCAGACACTAAGGGTCACCGCTAACCCCTGACCTGCAACTTCAGCAGCGTTATGGTGTGGGATGTCAACATTCATCGAGTGGGTCTCGTTGAACTTGACAGTAAAAGGACTAATTACTTTGCAGAGAACACCGGTGTGACTCAAGCATTTGATGAACTTTGTCAGTTCCAATGAGAATGAGAATGTTGCCAGAACCATATCGGTAAGGGCGATCCCCTTGGCCTGCTTCTTTAGACAAATGTTGGACTAAATAGTTCCGGAGGATTTGGAACTTGGACATCTTTGAAATTGTTGAACTGATGAAATTAGCAATTAATAATGAGTCAAAGACTTAAGCAGGTGAGCGACTGACGAAAAATTAGACTTTGGAGTAGGAATTAAGGATTTTCATAAACTTAATTCATGGAATTTTTTAATTTCAATTCGCCATAGCCGTAAAATTATGAATGGCAGTTCTGATTAAGAGTCCAGAGGGGTAAAGTCCAAAGTATTGTCTCCGCTTCGGTCATTCACTTCTCAAGGAGTCTACGAAATGTCATAAAATATCTTTCTCCAAGTGCAAGTGCACAAAATTAATTCCTATTCCGGAGCACTATGGCACAAATGCTTTTTGCCTAATTAGGCTTATGACCTTTACAACTGTTATTATAATTTATCTGCTCGGAACTATATGTGAATACGGAAATAATATAGAATGTGATTGATTGTGAAATTCGGGTGTGAAGAAATGAGGTTTTATTTATGCATTGTAAGAACTCATTAATCTCCTTCCACGAACTCCGGAGTTCATGGACAGCAGACTGGCACGAGGTGTGACGATGCAAAAGACACGAAATGGAACATAAAAATTATTTTTGTCATGCCACGACGACTCTCACACTAAAATCGTAACCGGAAGACAAAGAAATTAAAATGTTCCACTCCCCTCTTCTCCATAGGAAAAATGGCATAGATTATTGGCGTA
>VNWY01000958.1:0-23756 GCA_009869845.1 Pseudachorutes palmiensis | reverse complement strand
GCAGTGTTTGAACGGGATGTACTGCATTGATGACGCCCACTGGTACTGCACGTTGTAATACATTCTTACGCGTTCACTAGACATCCTGAAAGTTTCAATACAGATAGCGTATTATATTACAGTAATATTGTGTAAAGGAATTGGATGTTACTTATGGCTGTATTTGCAAGCACACTTTATGTAGCCGTTTGGGTGCAACTGAGGAGTGTATCTGAAGCTGTGGGATTGGGTAGAAGCACTTAAATTATATTTTTGTTGGAATATTTGAAGCGCTTTGATTATTGCTATTTGCCAAGTCCTAGGAAAGGAGTGGTAATGAATTAATACTAATGAAACTGACATATTTCAATCCAGCTAGCTAACCCATTTTGATTGTTTTTGATCCTGATGGTGAAGTTCTGAGGAGAGGGAAAGTCACTTAGTTGATACTGATAACCATCGAAATTAAAATTTAATAGTCATGTTCACTTTATTATGCGTCATTCAATGTTTAACTAAGCAGTTTCTGCCCATTATTTGACTCTGCTCCAGTTGACTCAAATGAAACTGCACCAAGGAGTTTAATAATTATTACTCTATTCATGTGAGTCGGACATGTTTCAGGTTTGTTTGGCTTTTGGTAATGGCTTTTGGATAATGGGTCACAAAGAAGAAAAATTAAACTTGTCTGTCCTATTCGGAATATTTCAAAACCAATAGATCCAGAGTATTAAAAAATCAAACGGCTTTTTGACAAAACAAATTTTTGATGCCATATATAATAATACTTTCCTTATACTTTGGAGGATTCTTATTTGTCTGAAGCATTGCACATGACCCATGACAGCAAATTTTTAGAACATCGTCTATAAATAACATGAACCAGGTCCCTTCCGTTTAATATCAATACGGCGTATTCATAATGTCCCAGGAGGAACTCATATAACCGAAAACAGCATTGAAATTGGTGCAGTGTCAGACAGACAGATGACATGCAGATAGACGACAAAACATGAAGTAGCTTCCGCTGTTTATTTAAATAATGTTACCCGCTGGCAGTCAGGAATTCTATTAGTAGAATCATCCAAGTTCTAAAATTGTCAATTGATTTAACCACAGTTGGGAATAACATTCCAAAAGCAGACTCAGACTGTTCAGTTCGGAGTCTCACTCGGTGTTGTAACAGTGCTTACAGGCACAATAGTTTACTGTGGTTTATGTCGTTGTTACCTGTTCTGTAGGCTAAATTGGCAGTTAATTTTAAGCTGAAGACTCTCCTAATTGACCGCTGCAGCGGCTCGTCACCAGCTGTCCAAAAGTCTGGTTTCGTGACGACGGCTGGATTTAAGGTTTCGTGCGACTGTCTAAAGACATGTCTCATCCGGTGCTATAACAGACTGGAGCAAACACTCAGACGCCATTTTAAGTGGTCGATTGGATGATGGAGTTTTGATTCCTAATTGACTCAAGGAGAACTCCGAACCAAATGGCATAAAGAAGCCTTATTAAGTTGCATACTTTAGCCTTACTAATGTTGGCTTAGGGAATGCATTTCTGTTTTTATCTGAGTAATTTTCCATTTGCAGGAAAACATCCATTGAGCTTTCCATTTAGTTTTACTTAATATGAATTATCCAGTTCCTCCATGACGTCAATAAGTCTAACTTAAACGAAAGGAAAGTTTTTAATAAAAGCAGGGCAGACGAGAATTAAATTTTAATGACTTCAAAATATTCAAATGGAGAGAAAGAGTTCCTTCAACTTCAACCTTTTCCAAATCTTTCAAGAAGCCTCTTCAAAGATTAAAGTATAATGCAAATTAGGATCTCGATCAAGGATAAATCTATCCTATACTAAAGCAATTGGATCAGCAATTCTAAATTATGGTAAATTAGATCACTGAAAGTAAGGACAACTGCCACATCCTTTTATTTATGAGTAAATATCATTAGTAGTTCTGATTATTTTTGATGTAATAATTTATGACAAGCGGTTTTTAAAATTTTAAGCATTCGTTTAAACACCCAATACAAAAATTAATTGACTTGGAAAACTCCAGAAGTTCCCAACATCAAGTCAAGTTTTCATAATTCATGAAAAAAGAGTTCCAGAAGAAACTCAGAGTGGGTGATCATCACTTCATATCATCGTCCATTTGGTACAGTTTATTAGTTATTTTTGTTTTTTTTTATATAAAATAATACTTCTAATAATCTGAATTGTTGCTTGTAAATTCCTGATATGTAATTTCAATCATACCTTTCTCGAATAAAAGCATTTTTTGTCCTCTGCAAACTGCAACCGCTGAAGCGTATTACAGACAAGATATTGGGAAGCCCAGTACTCTAATATCAAATCAGCCCCTTTTTCTCCAATCACGATGGCTGCAGCATTTGTATTGGCGTTGACAACGTTTGGCATAATTGAAGCGTCTACCACTCGAAGACCTCGCGTCTTCAATACCCTGAAGATCCAAATCATATTATTAATTTGCCAGTGCTTTCTACGAGTTTCAACCGGACTAACCTTAGTTGAGGGTCTACAACTGCTGTTGGGTCACCTGGACGAGACATCTTGCATGTTCCCACTGGATGCCTTGATTAGATTGATTGCTAATTATTACCATTTCTTTAGAATTTAAAAAGATAAAAACAATTTACCAGATGGTACTGAGCGTATTTCTTGCATAACATGCCCAGTATTCGTCGCTCCGAAATACGTGCTCTTTGCAAAATGATAACGGCGCATTTGGAAATTTTGCATCCACTCTTCCAAACGCTTTGGTTTCAGCCAATCGCAAGGATGCATTTATTCCTAAAATTAATACAGATTAGACAACAGCTTTGTGATTTTTTTATGTTTTTTACCTTCAATTATAGCCTTCATATCATCCGGATGGCTAAATGCTCTGTCATCTAAATAATACACAACACATAGGTATTAATTTTGAAATTACGTCTCAAAGTTTTTCCAAATTACCAATTAGTGGATCTGAAAATGGATTTTTATCCTTCAGTGTTACTTCTCCTCTGCTTTTTGGACGAACCAGCATTGGTACTAATATGAATCCGTCAGTTCCATCATAAGGCAAAATACCCTCTTCAAAAACTTCCCTCTTTATACTAAGAGCTCTGGAAAACCCGTCAATGTTAATTTTTCCAGAACCAACTGGTAGAAAGAAGATTTGGATATTTGGCCAGTTCTCTCCAGTTGCATTAGCAGTGCTAAGAAAGTATTGGGCACTCATGCCACTTGGTGCCGTCAAAGCACCTGGAATAAAAAGGTTAATATTTTGGTTGGAATTGACGTTATGCTAAAAGGCTTTTACCAGTGCCATGAACCAAGTAGTTGTATACGTCACGAATTCCTAAATCCCGCGCAGGCATGAAAGATGTTTTTTCTTTAGTCGTAAATGGCGTTACATACACTCCGTAATGGTCCTGAAGATTTTTCCCAACTGGGAGATCAACCTTCGATTTTATCTAAAAAAAAACAATTCAATTGTGAATTGAAATCATAATAAAACTTGAATTGGAAATTATACCCCTATCTTCTGAAGTTCAGTCTTTGGTCCAATTCCGGATAACATCAGTAATTTCGGTGAGTCGTAAGTACCTCCACTGACAATAACTTCTTTTGAAGCTCTGGCTAAATATTTCTTCCCGTGCCGGTAGTACCATACGCCAACTGCTTTGTTTCCAGATTTGCTCAATTTGATCTACAAGAAATTATTATGTGAACTAATACAGTAAGAAGGTCCCTTTGATATTACAATTTCTCCTAAATCTTACTTTTGTAGCTTGTGAATATTTTGTAATCCGAAGATTTTTGGAGTTTTGAGCTTTCTTTAAAATTCCAGCGAACGTTCCCATACGCTCTCCATTCCGTTGTGTTACTTCCAGCGTCCCAACTCCTGGAAAATATAATTTTCATTCTACCCTTTTGGCTAAATATTTCTTTGGTTCACCTACCCGGGGTTTGAGGTCCATTGGCATCAATGTCGGAATTAAACCCAAGCTCTTTCCCAGCATCTAGGAAATTGTCTAGCATTTTGTGAAAAGATAACTTTTCAACAGTAAGGAACCCATACGGTGACGTTCCATAATGCTTTTCTGCAAATGCCAATGTCAGTTATTAATATAATTGAAATAAAATTAGGAAATGGAACATACTGTTGTCCTGAAACTTTCCTCGGTATTCAAGCAGTGACTTTTTAAATAGTGGCAAAAGATGTTCGTAATCCCAGCTTGAATCGGCCGTAATATTTGCCCAGTTCTCGTAATCCAGAGGATGACCTCGGAGGTACATCATAAAGTTCAATGTGCTGCTTCCTCCCATCACTTTTCCGCGGTTGTGAATAATTTGCTGTTAGATTGAAGGATAAGGTTTAGATAAAGGATGAGGAAGATGGAAATTAGCTTTACTTACTCTATTTGTATGACTAAGGGCGCTATTATCTTGCGGTATTGACTTGTAGTTCCAGTCGTGGCTACTATGGCCAAGTGCTTCCATTGCTAAACCCGGGATACTGCTCACGTGTGCAGGATCCCCACCAACTTCTATGAGCAGCACTTTGTAGTTTTGCGACAGTCTGTATGCTGTAACGGCGCCACTGCTCCCGGAGCCAACTATGGAAATAATGTAAAGTAATTAACATTAAACCAGAATTCAGGAAACTACTATCAAACCATACCAACAATGAAATCATAAAGTTCCAAAGAAGGATCTGATTTGAAGATATTTTCAGCGTAGTCGTAGTAATAATTAAATACATTGTTGGAAAGTATCAAGAATGGTGCTATTGCGGCTGTAAATGCGGCAAATGAAATTCCAAACTGCATGATTAGGCAAGGAAATACTTTAGACAAAACTAAACCTGACTCGTGCAAAGGAAAATCCTGCTTTTATTTATCCGAATAGCAACCTTCAGTCAGGTTGCGCAAAGTTAATCAACATCACACACGTATGTTGTTGAATGATATCGGAAAATAGTTTTACAAGTAATTCCTATGTCAAAGTCCCAAGTGCAATTTGCTTCAAATTAACCAATACAGTTTCACTTTCAGTTTCACAGGAATACTGATTAGTAATAATTGTGTCAAGTGCTATGTGTCACTACACACGAACTACGCTGTCCATCAACAAATCAAACTTGGCATAGGCTTTTCCCGAACCCCACATGACCGAGTCGTACGACTATTATTTGTCACTCACGCAAAAATGAAGGTGTGCAATGAAATGCAAAAGTGCAGAGTTCAAGTTGAGCTACTCATCTAAATATACAAGAGGTCGAGAACATTTTAAAAAACAAAAATGAAAAATAGAACAAAAGTCAAGGTCTAGTCTCTGGGTCTGTGGGCGGTGTGGACCAAGTCCATCGGCTAAGTGAAGCTGACTGTAACAGAGGAATTCCTGCACATATAGGAACATGTTCGACCTCGAAATGTACTAAAAATAGCAGCTCACAGAAGCTTCTTGTGCCACGTTGCTTCTTATTCTTTCGGTAAGAACTTCAAAAGGATAGCATGAATGCGTTAAACGCTGTTCAAGGCACTCGTGGAAACTGCCAGAACAGTCAAAGTTCACGCTTTTGTGGTCCAACTGGTTGCGCAGCTATTTCCACATTTTACAATGCGACCACCGAGCGCAATGGATTGTTGTTATGGCGGAAGAATACAAGGAAATCATCAAAACTATCACGGAAGCGACATTTTCGACTTACTGCGCAGGAACCATTTCACAATAAATTATCATCCCAAAAATCTAACCCACGTGTAGAATAAAAGTAAGATCAAGTTAACTAACAAACAATTTTTTTTAGACATACAGCCATTTATATTTCCGCGAATTTTAATATAAATTTATTTGCTACCAAATGAATCTTTTAACAAATAGTCGACATTTTAAGAGTGTGAGAATGTCAACAAGTGCTTCATAGCACACGAGAATATCAAATTCACTTGAGATATAGCGATATATTGCGAATATCGAAAACGCACAATTAACTACTGACTAATTATTAACATGGAGTGAATCTCAACAGTTTTTAACAGGAACGAATAATTTAAGTACAATTAATTAATTATCGTTGTCATTGCGCATTGACATGAAAAACTTTTCTCGAGGAAAACCTACTCATTAGAATGGACAAGTGAGCAAAAGTCATTCTATCAAAATAGTAAAATCTGAAGGTTAATCACGTCTCACGGTTTCTGATGACCATGAAGATGACCATTTCTGGTGGCCTGATGTGCCCTTGTGTACCTCGGGAGATAAAGTGGATGGCTGCGGATAGGGCGTTGCATTTGAACATAGTATGGACGCCCAACATATCGACGTCGGATTCTAAACGCTTCTGCTTGTGGAACACCCTCTGGCGGAAGATAATCGCTAAAGTTTGTGATCGACGGGGGTGGGATCTGAGCATTGAAAAGTTGATCTAAAAATAACACAAACAAAAATTAGTCTTGTTGTATAATTCAAAGTTTGCAAGCAAGCAAGTACCTTGACCAATAGCAATTGAGGCATCCACCGCACGTCAGTGACGATGCCAGGGTTGTTCATTTGTTAAATCTTGTCATATATTAAGAGGGGAAGATGAAATAAACTATTCATGCGCAAAGAAAACAAAACAAAACCCAAAACATAACTAAATAATTTTCTAGAAGCTATTTTTAACTAAACAAAAATGGAACCAACACAGAAAGCTGAAATTGAGGAATAACTGAAAGGGTGAAAACTGAATAAGTGAAAATTGATAGTGAAACTGTATGAAAATTGGCTAGGAAGAGGCTAAAATGAAGAAGGACGAGAAGGTGGTGCTTCCGGCGGACCCCGAGGTGAATAGAAGCGATCCGGAGCATAGAATGGAGGATACTCACTCAGTGGCCGTCCACGGTCAGGTGGTGAAAATGTCACATCAGTATCAAAATGAAATGGGTTCTGAGTCCCGAATCCACGTCCATCATCGGAACGCATTTGCTCAGGTGAAGGATCCTGGATGTTATGCATAAATCCTGGATTCGAATCTGGTTCCACGGTTTGCAGAGGAGTGTCCAAAGTTGGTGCAGCGGCTGGCGCTTGGGGTGAAGAAGTGTCTGGCCCATTCTTATTTTGTGTCAAATTCGGAGGCGGAATCGGAGGAGCATCGGCAGTAGCAGGATTCGGTTCAGGTGGAGGAGGTGTCGTCTGTGTGGGAGGTGGAAGTGGTATTTCTACATCAGCAGCTAAAAAAAATCATCTTTTAGAATTGAAAATTAGTATGAAAAAAAAAAAAATTTCTCCCGTCTAAATACCTTGAGCTACAGACTTTATAATCTCCTCCAGAAGGTTTGGATTGGTGGCCTGCTTTGGTGCTTGAGTCCCCTTGTTCCCTTTATAAACTTTCGGCCTTCCTCGTCCTTTCTTCTCTGGCGGTGGTTCCTGGAATCCCTGTTCTTTGTAATCTTCGTCATTCTTTGTCGCCGACTCTTTCTCTTCCTCATTGAGATGCTCTTCAACGTTGTCCTGAAGGAGGGACTCGTGTAGGACGTAATTATGAACCACGTCTCGATGGTGAGTCAGCAGCGTCTTTAACACTTTATCTTGTATTTCTTCAACTGGGTGATCATATCTTGACCCAACTGGAGCTGACTCTGGATCATACGTGTACATCTTACTCGTAGAGTTGAGGCTCAAATTTCTTCTCATTTGCTGATCGTCAATCACTCGAGCTGCAATCGAGAGTTTCACAATACTTCGGTTGTATGTTGTCTCCTCCATTCCACCACGAGCGATGAGGCGGTAGACGTAGCAAGTCTTCTTCTGACCAAGACGATATATTCGGAAGATGCTCTGCTCATCATCTGACGGATTCATGGACACGTCAAACATCACCACTCGATTTGCTCGGGAGAGATTCACACCAAGTCCCCCAGCCTTTGTTGTAATCAGGAACACATTAGCCCTGGAATTCACAGAGGACAGAATAGAAATGAATTACTTATTTGTATTGCTTGTTAACTTACATGCAGCCATCTGAGTTGAACTCAGAGCAGAATTTATTTCTGTCTCCGCGATCCGTTTCCCCATCAATTCGGAAATAATCTTTGCGTCGCTGCATTTCCCCAAATCCAAATGCACCATTCTTTAGAAATTCCTCAATCACGTCCAGAGTTAATCGTGACTTGGTAAAGACAAGAAGTTTTTCATTTTCCGCCATTGTGCACGCTATGATTTCCCGCAAAGCAGCAAGTTTTGCTCCATGCTTCCAGTTACGACTCACTTCCTCCCTTTGTTCTTCAGATATTTCAGAATGAAACCAAGTCGAGTCCAAGTGAGCCGCTTCTATCTCAATGTCATCATCTACAGCTGGTTTCTTCTTCTGGACGGCTGACTTCCGTCCATATTTGTCATAAAGAAGTTTCGGATGACAGCAAAATTGCTGGACAATGTGGTAGTCCTTCAATAGGCTCGACCTCCTTGCCGTCTTCTCCGCTTCAGACTTTGCTACTAGCGATCTACGCTCTATTACGGTTTGAAGGAATTTTATGTAAAGTTGCATTTGTAGTTTACTGAGGTTGACGAAGATTGCAAACTCGTGCTTGGATGGGACATATACCCGTAGGACGTCGTAGTATTTCCGGTGTATGAAACCCTTCGTCTTCTTAGCAAGGATGTACTCCCTCCACCTGGAGATTCGGATGTCGCTTCGTAAAGAGTCCATGTGCTGCCCATTTGTTATGGGATTCTCAAAGTTGACTCGAAATTCGGCAATTGTGCCCAGCACATTGGGCTTGATGAGTTGAATCATGTAATAGTATTCAGTAAGGTTGTTTTGCATTGGTGTCCCAGTCAAGATGATTTTCCTTTTTGTAGGAATCTTGCTCACAGTTTGGTGGATGATTGTTCCACTGTTCTTCAGGATGTGGCCTTCATCGCAAACGAGTATGTCAGGGTTCAGGAGGACTTCCTTCGCCAATTTCACAAGCACAGGATCCCTAGGCTTATTTGCTTTTCGGATCTTGGGTTTCGATGCTCGGTTTTTGACATTTTTATTGCCTCCAAGTTCTTCTGCTGTCGTTTTCTCATTGTTCCTGACCCCTTCAACTATAGCGTCTTCCTTGTTCTCAATTTCAACAATTTCTTCTTTCTTTGCATCCGTGAGGACACGAAGTCCGTCATAATGCACCACACAAATGCCACCTTTTTCCTGGAATTCCAGGAGAATTTCCAACTCCCTGCCCTTGGCTTTATCGCAAGTCAAGTTCCAGAAATTGATTTTGTATGTTGCACCCTGGATCCATTTGTTATACTCCTGTTCCCAATTTTTGGCGACATTGAGAGGACATAGAACGACGCAGTGATTCACTCCCAACTCCTCATGAACCAAAACAGTGTGGAGAAAGGCCAATGTCTGCAAAACATCAACGAGAAATAAGATAAAATGAACACTGAATTGAATAAGAATTGAGTTGGTGAAGTCTACCTGTAGTGTTTTCCCAAGGCCCATGCAGTGTGAGAGTATGCATCCATCCCCAGGCTCCTTTGCTTTTTCCACAGACAGGAAACAGGAAGTCCAGAGGAATTTAACTCCTTCTTGCTGATGCTCCAGCAATACTTTCGCAATTGACCAGTCAACTTCGATCAAATGGGGCTCTTCGGACAACTTCAAGGTTGTCCCATCTTGGCTGTTCATCAGTTCCAGCTAAAAAAAAACCATTGTTTTAAGCAACTCTCAGAAGCTAATTATTAAAAGTAGGCATTGGCAGAACCAACCTTTTGAGTCTCTGTCTCTGCCAACTGACAACGTTCATCTTCTTGCTCTTCTTCCTTGGTTCGTTTGTCTAAAATAGGTCGGATATTCCTTCTCCCCTTCTGTTTTGAAGTCTCCATGAGCGAAATAGCAGAGATCACGGAAATGCTGGAAGATGGAATTGGAATTTCAGCTGCAGGACGGACAGGAACGACATCATCAACAGAGGCTGAGGCAACACTGGCAATCACATCCATAAGATTCTGAGATGTACCAGGAACCTCAGGCAGTGGGATCACATTGTCACTGGCTTCGGAGCTTTCTTTTCTGGTCCGCTTTGCTTCGGATTTTCCTCCAGAAGTTCCAGCGTCGTCACTGGATGCTTTATTATCATACACCGGACTAGCTACGGCTGGACGCTTGAGTGTATTTTTTCTTGGTTGGCGAGCACGTTTCAAAAATTCAACTTCCGGAGCAGCTGGAGTGACAATGATGACATCGAGTTCCTCCTCTTCAGAAGATAGTGTCACTGGATTGGTACTAAATATCACAAAAACATACGTTCAACACAGTAATTTTAGTTTTTTTTTTTAAGTTTTTTTTTAGTTTAAACTAAATAAACTAAATAGTTTTAAAATTAGTTCACCTTGCGCCAAGCGGGATACGGCGTCCAGAAGGCGAATTATTAATTACACTTGGCTCCTCTTCATCTTGATCTTCATCATCGTCTTTGTTCAGCTCAGCGAGGAAATCATGGAAATTCTTCACGTTGTTAGCCAAGCCAGAATCCATAGGAGGGTTCTTCTTCCTCTCACCCTTTGAGTATAAATTATTCTTAATTTACAACTGGGATGATGTACACTTTGCTTAAAAATGGTGTTATACTTATAAATTACCTTCACGCTCAGCCTTTTCTTGGTTTTCTTCACAGTTTCAACCTCGTCCGAATCTGAATTTTCATCCTGCGTTGCATCGTCTGAGTCTTCATCAGGATCTGAGTCTTCGTCAGAATCATTTGAATCGAAGCTACAAAGGGACAAAGAGTCGAAATGTTCTATTCCACTTTTGTCTGGGATACTATTGACTTGGTTCGCGTCAAATGGAAACACATCTTCCTCATCCGAGTCATCGGATGACCCTGAGGTTGGGAGATCTGAATCAAGGTTATTACAAAAAAAGAATTGAAATTCGGAACTATAAACCAAAATAAAAATTACTCATTCAGTACCTGGCAGGGTGTTGGCCAAAAAACGGTCCATGAATTCCTCGGCTTTAGACAATCCCTTCTTATTCGGATTAGATTTGGCTTTCCCAGTATTTGTTTCAGGATTAGCTGACTCGGAGATCGGTGGAGAACTGTCACTGTCACTTGTTGTTGTTGTTGCCGTGTTATCATCACATTCGGAAGCATCTTCATCAAATTCCCAATCATCAGTCTCCTGCTGCTTCGTTGCAAGAGCTTCCAGCAATCTAAAACAGAATAGAATTTAGTTACAATGAATAAAAACTACAAAAACTAGTTTCGTACTCCTGCTCCATTTCCATCATCTTGGCCATAGCTTCTGAATTACGAAGATATTCAGCTTGTGCCGATTGTGGTGCGACGTCGTCTTCCACTTCCTCAACATTATCTTCCATATCAGCATCTTCATTAGCAGCTGTGTCGTCGTCGCTCATCGCTACTTCTGAATCTAAACGGGCTGAACGGGCAAAGTCATTGTCGTATTCCAAGTCATATGACTTGCGAACACTCGCAATAATTTCGGGTTCGACGCCTGTGAGGATAACCGAGCAATTCTTAAGAGTGGGTGCGGCGTCCTCTTCAACAATCGAACCTTGAACGTCCTCAGTAAGCGAAATTAAAGGATCCATGATTCTTCCATCTCGAGAATCTGGTATTTTGTCTTCTTCGAGATCCACAGGGTTGAGATCTAGAGGACCCTCAATCACTTTTCCTCGAACTTCTTGAGGGTTTGATGGAGACTCTAATTCTTCATCAACTGACACTGCCACACCGGGTGTTCCTGGCATGAACTCCATTGGATCTTCGTCCTCAGAAACTGCCTCTAGACCGTTATCTTCAGGTACATATATATTGGCGATTTGATCCAGGACGTGCTGCAATTTCAACAAGCATTATTATTACTAAACTGAGTCATGTCATGGAGAATATGCAGTTATTTTTTGTTCGTTTGAATTTACTTACATTCAAAGCATTGACTATTTCAGTCGTGTCTTGTGTGCCTACATAAATGAAAACAATATTATAAATCCAACTTATTAATTTTATTACTAATTACGAACCTTCAGTTTCCTGTGGAAGAACTAGCGGAGATACTGGTACAAAATCAGAAGTGACGACAGTAACTAGAAGAACTTGGACTTCAGTCTCCATTTCAGTCACCGGAGTAACCTGGACTTCAGTCTCCATTTCAGTCACCGGAGTAACCTGGACTTCAGTCTCCATTTCAGTCACCGGAGTAACCTGGACTTCATTCTCCATTTCAGTCACCGGAGGACCCTGGACTTCAGTCTCTATTTCAGTCTCATCGTTTTCCTTTCGTCCTACTTCCTTCTCCGGTAAACTTTGGTCTAGTTTCAACGGAAGCTCATTCCCAGTGTCAAAAACATGCTGCTCTGCAGGCTGGTGAGGTGGTACTGCATGCGGGGAAAATAGGACGAGATCGGAAGCATCAGAGGCATGTACATCTTCATTTCGATCCTCAGGTGAGAATGATTCTTCAATCTCAGTGACTTGCAAGTCACTTTCAAATATGTTTTCAGTCGATACCCCTTTCACCTGAAACGAATATCCAACACATTAACAATATTAACATGTATACTCAGTCAGTGAGTCACTGCGAAGATCAAAATAGAACTTTTACCTTAAGTATATTGGCAGTGGAGAGGAAGGATTCGAGGTTAGCATTATCTATGTAAACTTCACCTTTGTACATGAAATCGATCAAAGCCTGGACATTAATCGGCAGAATCCCAAACAAAATCACAGGTACATTCTTCGTAGGAGATAAAGCCTCAAACAATTTCTGGAAATAGGTACTGCTCGCTGCCAAAACTAAGCGATGACAGCGGTACATCTCCTCTGGAATACACAGGATTATAGTATTTAGATTTTAGAAACTTTTAGAGAAGAGAACTCTCGAGAGGTCAAAAGAGTTATCGAACTTATTACCTTCACAATAGACTGTGACATCGCAGAGACTCTGAGCTACTCTGAGCCGCTCAAAGGAAGCGGTAAGTTCCTGGCGATGTACGTTCCACCGAAGAAGGGTCCTTTTGGTGGACATGATGCAGTTGTCACGCTGTCAGAAAGTGACTTTGTTGGTAACCTATCACCTCTTTGAAGACTAGTGTCAATGTGTAAGAGGGTTCTTCCGGGGTTGATCGCATCAGCTGAATAAATTAGCTAAAATAATCGAGTAGGAAAAAAGCAATTACAAAACATATTGATGGAAGAACGGCCTTTCAATTGAAGCAAAATTAAAACTAATTGATCTAATTACCAAAATAAACTTGATTGATGCTTGATGGGACAGTCAAACCAGCATTTAGCAGCAGCAGTTCAACCCACACACCAAGCAACTGAAGGATTTTTAATCTCCGATTCCACGAGTGATACTACTTTGAAGACACTCCAGATTTTGCAGAAAGTGAAGGCAAATGCAGAAACAATTTCAGTAATGAAAAATCTACTCAAGAATCAATTATTTTTTGATTCTTTGTCTTCTCAGACACCGTTTAGTGCTCAGTTCAATATCAGACCCTTCCTTCCGTTCCCTTCCTTGATGACTGTTTCTTTAAAAGTTCTTACAATTCTTTTTTCACCTTTCACTGCTTAAGTGGTGACACATAATTGGACGTCATGGACCCAAACCAACAATGATCTAAAATTAAATTCTAGTCGGCTAGAGAGTGTGAACTTGGGACCAGATTTTAGGACCAAATTCAATTTACAACCCAGAAGGCATCATTGCCTTTTTTACATGGGCCAAAAATGAACGGCAGTGGAGGACTAACCGAACAAATGCTGAGTGATGTCGTAGGGCGTGTGGGTTAAGATAAGTGAGGAGCCAATGAGATGCGTAGGAGCGTGATGACGTGGCAACAGTAACCAATCAGATTCGTACGAGCGTGATGTCGTGATGCCTTCCCTCTGAGTTAGTGCTGTGGAATGGAGTGGGCCGGAGTGGGAGGAAAAAAAACCCTTACCATGCTTTCTCCGTACTTTCGCTATTCCTTGTGTGGCACAGCCACTCCCTAATTTGTATTCCTTGCCTTTTTTAAAACTTAAAATAGAAAGCAAACCCTTTCTCTATTTACTAAGAAACTTACTTCATATACATTCATACAGTTTAAGATATAACCCAAATATATTTAAAAAAAAAAACAAGCCATGAAGGATCCATCCGTGTCGCTTAACTTCCTTTCTAAGGTTTTCTTAGAAGAATTTTAGGGAAAATGTTGTGAATTCATGTCTAAAACGAATTTTAAATTGGCTTCCCAGCGAAATCCCAGGAAATTCGCAAATGAAATTGAATACGCTGTATATACTGTCTGTAATTTAAAAAAATTAGCATACAAAGTTAAAAAATACGATTCTGCAGGGTCACTGAGCTCTTGGTTATTTTGTACAATGTCTGATTGGCTGAAAATTGAGACCAACCTTTTATAAAAAATTAATTGATCGCCTTATCTCTGTTGTAATGATGTGATCCAAATTGCTACCATTTTGCTTAAATTCATCCACACGCATTCACTTGATTTGTGTTCAACGTTTCTATCTTCTTCAACGAATTTAAACCTTTGTGGTATTAAATTTTAAATGCGTCGCATCGCTTTCTGCATTTTCTGTGAAGTAGCTCGGCCGAAAAACTCTTCGAAGTCAAAAGGGGAGAGAAACGGGAGTAAAGTTTTTGGCGCGTTGACGGTACCCCTGCTTTTTATAAAATTCTTAATTTACGAAGCCGACAAGTAGTAAACTAATTGCTTTAGTTAAGGGTCAGGTGAGGTCGTTAGGCTCAAGAGACACTTCCGAATTGTGAATGTTAGCTCAGACGATAAGCAAAGCCACGCAGCTGGCTGTCTTTCAGTATGGGTAAGTTAGCCATAACCAACCTTGATTTACCAACCAACTTGTTTTGTTTATTTTAGGGTACTGATGAACCAGGCGAGGCAGATGTCAAAAGTCAAGATTCGTCACACTCATCCTCGTTCAATTTGGCCTCTCAAGAAACGCGAGGTCAGACCATTTAATTCATTACACACTCATGTGTATTTCTTGGACGGTTTTTAATGAGAATTACATCCTGTCACACAGAGACACGACCAAGATCTAACATCTGATAATCAGGATTTCGTCAATAAAGTAATTCTAGACCAATATGGCCCTGCGTCTGTTCCTGAAAGTACTGGAATGCCATACGTCAGTCCCCTCAAGGAAGTCATAAAACCACGTGGGGAATGGCAAGCAAGGTCTATCCGCACTGGAGTCATTGCCAGAAAGATTGGGGTGTATCCAATGTGGGATAAAAATGGTCGGCAACTACTCACTACACTGTTGCAGGTTTGACTGTAAACTTTATGGCACTGTTTAAGTCTAATTACTTTATATTTAATTGTATTCAATGCAGGTAGTTGACAATCATGTATTGAAGTATCTCTCCCCCGAGGAGTGCAGGCAGAACTATGGAAATCAATTCGGAGGTTTGGGAGTTCTAATCGTCGGAGCTGAAAGCACGGATCCGCAGCGATTTACTAAAGAGTACTGTGGCCTCTTTAGGGAATCTGGGATCATGCCCAAGTTGAAACTGTCTCGGTTCCAAATCACTCCTGAAGCAGCGCTGCCACCGGGTACACCACTTTATGCCACCCACTTTTCAGTCGGTCAGCATGTTGACATTGTCGGAAAGACGTAAGAGTTTTTCACACAATCCTGTCACATACAAATGAGGATAATAACATCTCCATTTCAGGATTGACCGTGGCTTCCAGGGAGTCATGAAGAGGTGGGGATTCTCAGGGATGCCAGCAACCCACGGAGTCACAAAGTCACACAGACGTGGTGGGAACACAGGTGGTGGTGGTGAAAAGGCTCGGATCTGGCGTGGAACCAAGTTACCTGGGCACATGGGCAACAAGCAAATTGTTCTAAGAGCATTCAAGGTAAACTTAATTCAAAACACAATTACTTTCTCATATACATTTTGAATTGTAGATTGTCCGGATCAACACTAAATACAATGTAATTTACGTCAAAGGACCAAACATCCCTGGTGAAGTCAATGCATTTGTATCCATCCGAGACACCAAACTTCAAACTTATGAGAAGTAAAATTGTTTTCAATTCGCTTTAAAACCATGTTACTCAATTCAACTGTTTCAATATTTTAGGCCGACGCTGGCTCCATTCCCAACGTATTATCCAGATGAGGCTCCTGAAGCATTACCAGATGACATCTTCGACTCCCGAGTTCACACTTATGAGGAGCCTACGATCCTGTTTGAAAACAAACGTTGAACTTAGTGTCACTTGGTTTATAATTTAACTTAAATAAAAACTACATAGAATTGAATTCATAAAAACCACATAACACAACAATATTGGTGCTGCTTACCTTTTATATTCGATTCTCTACGCTGCTGCAAAATTCTCATGTTCTGTTGAAAAAGTAAGACTGGGTTGTTATACAACAAGACAGTGAAAGGTCATGTGTCAGTTGTGAAAGCCATGACTCCATGTCATCGTCATGTCATGTCTTTGCTAAAAATAATTTTTCTCCATAAAAATCCATAAGAGAAGGAAGCAGGATTCCCTTTTATCATCCATGAAGTTGAATAATTCGACTTAACTTGATTCAATTTAGAATTCAAACGGATAAATCATTGATTTATTTTATTGTATATATATTATTGATTTAAAATCAATTTTAAGGTTCTAAAAATTGTTCAAGGGTAACTGTAGTTAAATAAAATTCTGTAAAAGTTTCAAAATGCTCATTTTTACGGGTGCCCACATCTGTGCGGGTGGTTTGACGGCTGAGTTGAATTCTTTTCAACTCTTTCTCCAACCCTATGCCCTTATCCCAGGGTCAAAGGTAAACTCTTCAAAATCTCTTTAACTCCAATTACTAGAGGTCAATCACTCATGGAATCAGTAGTGTGGTTGAATACCAGACAAAGTTGTATCATTCCCGCTCCCGACTAAAGCTTTTTGAACCCTTGGTGTTGATTATTGTGTCCCTGGTTGAGTTGTGATTTTTGTGTTTTGTGGTGGGGTTGGCAGAGGTTTGTTTGAATCGGTACTTACCTGGCACAGGAGGTACGGTGATCAGGAAGGCCGTTCTCCCAGGACGAGGTCCCGCCATTGCACTACGGTGGGATTGACTCCTGCGATTACACCAAACGTGTGTAACTCGGGTGCGTAATTTTTGGTAGCGGGGGACTGCGTTCGCGCTGTCCCCCTTCTTAAAAAACAAAAGGAAAACCTCCTCTTGGGGAGTGCGGACCAAACCACGGCAGGCCTGAGGTCGGTCGATGGGAGTAGCCGTGCTGCTCAAAGGGGAATGGCGGATGTACCCCCTGTACATTGCGTCGGCGCCAGAAAATTTCACTGGGGCTGTCATTGCTGTACGTGTGTCATTGCATTGTGTTTATGATTTTCAGGTCATGTACGATGATGTACGATTAATTGATTTAATTGGGTATCTTTATTTTCTGATTGACGTTGGCCAGTTTCCAATTTATACAACGACTGCCAAAATATCGACTCGATACGTTCCACATTAAACAACGACACTTTTTAAATAAACCACTGCGCTTATATATTTGCGCCGGACGATTTCATTATTTGCAGGTTTTAATCATCAATCGCATTAATGGGCCTCTTCGGTGTTTAAATTACGCCGTGTGTGAAATCCACGTTTTTGAAGTTTCTTAATTCTTCAAAGCAAACCGAAAATCAGCGGATAATCATTCCAAATCTAGTTTTGCATGTGATTGAAATAAACGTGGTCCTTATGAACCAAATACGTAGAATGCATGACATTTTGCTAATCACATCAACTATTTTTGGATACTCAAAGCCATAAATGTGATTCGGTCCTCAATCCCAATGATCTTTTGTCCAAAAATCCCACAAGGTTCTTAAAATTTCGACTTTTAATCTTTGCCTTGCCCTTGTTACATATAATTTGGATTCCTTGGACCCTATTTACTGAACCATAACCGAAAATGTTTAATAGCGCGGACTGAACCAATCCGTTTTGCTGTTCTGGAAAGCCAATTAGTTTTGGCAAAAGAATCAATAAGTTTTAATGCGTTTAATTAAATGGTGGCTTGGCTGTTGGCATATAATTAGGTTTAAAGCCAGTTTATTTCCAACTGCTGAATTCCCGACAGTCTACACGGCGAAGACGATTGGGTTTTCTGTGATTAAACCTTGATTTTTATTTATCTTTATTGCGCCTGTGCGACGCCATTTACTGTCTAGGCCTGTTTAATTTTTCCATCACGTTGCACTTGGCTTTGATTACTTCTTCGGAACTCCTGTAGCCCATTCATTTTCATTGATTTCAATTCATTCATTAAGCCTTGTGGTCAGTGGTTTGTTCCAAGGAATCGGGGTATCTCCTGGAAAACTCGATTTGCAAATTAGGTTTTATGAATGAAGGGATTTTGCACTTGGAACAATGAATGGAAATTACTGCCACACGTCTAAATTAATGCATCAAGGATTTATTGGATGAGATAAAAACCTGTTTTTTTTTACTTTGTTTACCTCACAATCATTATGATATTACGGGGAATTCCGTCGGGAAGGTCAAGGCTGACATGAATTTAGGGATTTGATTTCCAGCTAAGAAAACTTCCTGTTAATTTTTTCTAAAAGAAATTGTTTAAGATTTTGGCATGATTCCAGCACTACGAGACTCCCACTGTCGCCTGATCTTTCAGATTGAGATTGAAAATGGAAACTAATTCCCCTTTGAAAATGTTTTATTTATCTCCGTGGAATATTTCTATAATGCTATCTATTAGTTAACAGTTTAAAATGTATTTCAAGATTGCAATCAGCCCATGGCAAAAACGCTGAATTTACACATTACATGTTAAAAAGCCCCGTTTTGTTTTCCCAAAATTGCAACTTTTGATGAGTAATTTTTAAAATAAACCCCAAGAACTACGCAAAGCACCACAGGAATTTGGACTGCCTTTCATGATTATTTTTAGTCTCCTTCTGACTTGAATCCCGAAGAGCCAAGTGGTGAAGTGACCTCTGGAATATAGTTGTCAATGCTGAAGTTGAGGTCGATGTCGAAGTGGTCCAGAGCCATGTCATCATTGTCATTGAACATATCTAGAATGTCCATAAGGGGCGTGGTCGTATCACTAGAGTGAAATAAAATAAAAAACCAACTCTGAAAAAATGTTAATTTGTCTAATAGATTTCTAATCTAAAATTCTTTCTTACAAAAATACAAAAAGTGTAAGCAAGTGGTGGCTCCTGAGTCTGAGTTCCAATTTGAATAGGATAGAATAGAATGATCTTTAGACAAATTAACATTCTCTCGCTCCTGTCCTTGTTTCCCATTTTTGTCAAGAAGTTGTTCAACACTCGGCTTTTATTTCACCGAAATATCCTTCTATTAAACTTGATTTGTAAACAATTTTTATATGTTAACATGGAATAAGATTTAAAAGAAAAAATAGGAACACCACGAAACAACATCAAACATCACAAAGAGCATTCTATATCCTATTCAAACAACAGTAACTTTGAAATACTTTAAATGCCGTTACATTTTTTGTCCACTCGATCCTCGAGTTTTCACCCAGTTTGAGATTTTTTAAAATAATTAATGAGAGAGAAAGGAAGGAAACGACATTGGGCTTAAGCTCTCGTTTCTGGTAATTTGATTTTGGTATTTGTGAGAAAATGGGAAGAAGGAATGAATCTCACGACCATTTTTATAAAGTCTCGGGATTTTTGCTAATCTCAGTGACGGAATGCATTTGAATTTAAATACAAAATTATATTCATGACTTTACCTTGGACAATTAATTTCATGCTGTGAGTGGACGCTCGAGGGATCAGGACTCGGAGCGTAGTACGCCTGTGGTGTGCTCGGTTGACTGTAGCTTTGGTCCGGCATCCTAAGAAAACGATCATTGAAATTTCAAAAACAATTTACAAAGCACAACCAAATATTTCTTTGCATGTACCCTGGAATTGTGGTTCGCAGAATTGGCTTCACATAGCCCTTTGTGTTTGTCGGTTGTGATTCCGGAAGCGGTGTGTAGTATTTGCTGAAAGCCTTTCCCTTTGGGATGTCTGGATACAAAAAGTGAAGATGTTGAAGGTCGTTTATTCGGTCAGCCAACGACCGTGTAGCCAAATCCTTCCCCGTGAATGGTGCGAGACTGAAGACTTTTTGGTCTAAAAACAAAGTGAGTAAAGTGAGTAAAACATTAAAACCAGGCAGTGAAAAGACGGAGGAAGCCGTGTGGGTTTTAATACCTGTGTGAATAAATGCAATGGTCACTCCACCCAATTCCGAATCGCTGAATCGCAACAAGAACGTTCCAGGATGACACTGGTTCAAAAGTTCCTCAGCTTTGAGCCTTCCCACAAACCCAATGATGGACCCATCCACCCACGGACCACGGAGATGTTCTCTAGTCAGTTTCATAATGGCGTAAAACCATTCCCAAAATGTAAAGTTCTTATCAGGGA
This sequence comes from Pseudachorutes palmiensis, assembly GCA_009869845.1. Lineage (NCBI taxonomy): Eukaryota > Metazoa > Arthropoda > Collembola > Poduromorpha > Neanuridae > Pseudachorutes > Pseudachorutes palmiensis. The sequence goes on along the minus strand of VNWY01000958.1, from coordinate 3,291 downwards.
GTGGTTCCTTGCAAAACTGAGACCATGTCAGCATGTCTTGGTGTGCTGCGGTTCTGTAAAAATAGGAAAAATTACAAAACCCATCATCCCCTGCATCTGATCTGTTTGTATTACCTGAATCCCTTTTCGGCTAAAAACCGCAGATTGTCTTCAGTGAGCGCCCTTCCAGTCATTGCCTTGAGCTTGACATTGAGCGCTTGCGCCACTCGATACCAGACCACACGTTCCGGGACTTGAAACGGCATCCTTCCTGGCTCTCCAAATGCGTTGTCCCATGTGACCTAAATATAGAAATAATTAATTCGTTTCAAAGGCAATAAACACAGGCACAACACAGGCACACACGACTTCTATTCTATTACTTTTAGTGACCATTATTAAATACCGGTAAACACTTACTGTAGCCCACGCATGTGGCTCTTGATTTCCATGTACAATGACAACAACGGGAAGCGACAAAGTCCAAATCTTGAAGATTAGTTCCTTTTCTCCGACTGTAAATTGACACTGGAAATGGAGACAAAATTTTTCATCCATGACAGATTCGGTTCCCTTTTTTTCTGCACGTTTAATCCTTTTGAGTTGCATGTTTCTGTAATACGATCAGAATATCGAATGAACAATTAATTTTACGATTTATGTAATCGAATAGAACTGTAAACACTAATGAATGGAAAAAAGATGAAAGAGATACCCCACCTGAAATGGACACTCAAGTGTCGGGTTCCCTGGTGGTACTCCATTGTTCCAGTGTTGTTTAATATCTCCCCACTCGTATCCCCCGCTTTGTCCGCTTTGTCATTCCTGAGTAAACTGTTAGCTTGGGCTTCACTTATAATAGCAACTTTGACTTGAGGTGGAGTCATATGGACGCTGAATGAAACAATCAAGTCGTTAAAAAATAATTAAAAACTGGAATTTCTGATTGGGCTTGTGCCAAGAGAACTCACTTCAGCCTCCCACCAACGAGGAGTCGGACGGTTGACACAAACCGCGTGTTAGTTTTCATGACTTGAGGCGGCTGCTTCTCAACAATGAAAGTTGAAGTGACCAGAGAGGAAAGGAGTTGCGTCACCTGGAAATAATGTTGATGTTAAAAGATGTTTAAATTACTAGGAAGACTGCTGTAAATCCTTAATTACCTTTTCACTGAGAACTCCTAAACGACCGTCGCTTGGCTGAGGTTGACCAACGAGAGGCACGCTTTGCCTCAGCCTATCAACTTCCTTCAACTGATGTCGATTGTGCCAAATGAGCTCAGCTAAATCCTCGCACCATGATTGAAGCGTATCCAAATTGTTATTGAGTGGAGCACCATTTCCAGCCAACTGTTGTTCCCTCTTCCATCGTGTCAACTCGTCATCAAGCACTTTGGCCTGGAGCACACTCAAATCCTTCACCGTCGCTGTAATCTTCTCCTCCAATTCGGTCTTGAGTCGCATCAAATCAGTGATTTTCTGTTTCAGTTCAGCCTCCAAGCGCTCTTTCTGTTGTGTAAAATTCCGCTCAAACTGGAGTGTTTGTGGGGTGGGAGGAGTTGTCCCTGTTTGCATTCGATGCAGATGAATAATTCCTTAGAAATAGAATCAAAATTTTAAACCACAATGACAACTTACGGTTGTTGTTTGAATTTAATTTTACCTTCTAGCTTTTGTCGATCGTGGCATTTTATAGCAAATGCTTCTTGTTCTTGTTCCATTCGACGGAGTAAGTCCGCAGTCTCTCTGGTTTTAGTCTGAACGAACCGCAACTTCTCATTAATCTCTGCGGATACATCGTCTGGTTGTTGTGACATGAGGCCGCCTACTTCTTGTGGGTTGATACAGCTGAGCTCGACATTGAGACAGTGACGAAGAAATCGGAAGAGAGAGACCGAATCGTGAGAATATCGTTGCTAAAATTAACAAAAATTTTACACTTCTTTATGGTGGGTATTGCAAAGCAATTTCTTTGGTATTGCAAAATTCCTACATTGAAGTTCGTTACTGCTCCTAGGAGTTTGATCCGAAGGAAGTACGGGTCATCATTGACCATTGCATTGGCTTTCAGTTCAATTTCCTTGACGAGTGCTTGAAAGAATTGAATAATATACTGTTCATGGCTAGGATTGTCTGGATCAATATCCGGATTCCTTTACAAAACAGCAAAACATGAACACACTGACACTATCCAACTGGTAAAGTGCGACCTTACCCAACTTGGTCTTCAATCCAAGAGGCAAGAACGTATCTTACTTCAATAGGAAAATGGTCACCGTAGAGTGAATGAATTTTTTGAATGGCCGGTTGGTTAAGACTTTGAACTTTGTTCCAAATGGACATGATGGTGTCTAATTTCTACAACACTTGAAGACTTGTCTTGAGCTGCTGATCTAGTAGGAAAGTGAGTGTTAAAAGTGTGACCGTGTAGGTTATCCACTTGACAATTGACAATAGGATTATATATACGCCAACAGGATTTAAGCAGGATTCTATTGCTCTTGAGCAGGGTATCCGTGATAACTGTATGCAAGGATATATGGTAATTAGCTTAATGAGAATTAAGGACTACCCCAAGATTAAGTGATGAGTCTACCTCGTGTGTTTCTCGTCAACTGGACTGGGAAGAATAGGTGAGTGTCGGTGTATCCATGGACTGTCTTGTAGTGGGTTTGGACAGGAGAGAGACTAATTGAGCACCTCGTTGTCAATTGATTGCTACTTACCTACCCCCATTAGCACCCAACTGTCCACTAATCAAGTAGTACTTTCCTCAACTTCCACGCACGAAATGATCCTATTTCCAGTGTGGCTGGTGGCTCTGGCTCCTTTGTTTGCACACACCAAAAACTAGCTCCTTCTCCCTCCCACCAAGATTTCCACGAATGAGGTGAGCCACTTCCAAGAATAAATAATACAGTCTCACACACTACCAACAATATAACAACAAACAAGTTATAACTCAAAGTAGGCAAAAAAATAGAAAAAAAGATAGTAAAAGTATGCAAAAGAATAGAAAAAGATAGTAAAAGTATACAAAAGAATAGAAAAAGATAGTCAAAGTATGCAAAAGAATAGAAAAACATAGTAAAAGTATGCAAAAGAATAGAAAAAGATAGTCAAAGTATGCAAAAGAATAGAAAAAGATAGTCAAAGTATGCAAAAGAATAGAAAAAGATAGTCAAAGTATGCAAAAGAATAGAAAAAGATAGTAAAAGTATGCAAAAGAATAGAAAAAGATAGTCAAAGTATGCAAAAGAATAGAAAAAGATAGTAAAAGTATGCAAAAGAATAGAAAAAGATAGTCAAAGTA